>PVKS010021723.1:0-34768 GCA_004027875.1 Aplodontia rufa | reverse complement strand
CCTGGATATTTTTTTTCAGTTAGTCTAATATTCTTGATGTTCACCCAAGTTGTGGACTGTACAAGTACTTGTTTCTTTTTAGTGCTAAATAGTATTCCATTGTATAGATGTACCACAATTTGATTATCCACCTATTGGGTGAACTCATTTAGGTCATTTCCAGTTTGGGACTATTACAAATTAAGCTGCTCACCATGTCTCTCAAGATTTAGTTAAAATTGATTCAAACACTGTATAGAGTGGGAGAATGCCTATATTTTTTCCCAAGGGACAGTTGGAATATGTGATTGACTGAGGACTTGTATTTCTGTTACCTTTATCTCTAAAGTCCTGAATATTTGTTGAATTTTTAAATTCAACTTACTTTTCACCTTTTTTGTGTAGTTCCTTCCCCTCTTTCCTGTTGCCCTATTTAATGTTGCAATGGTCTTTTTACTTTCCAAATTAGTGCTTCCTCCTAAAGGTTATGTATGAATGGAGTTTGCTTATGGTTCCAGGTCATGGAAGGGGATCACATCACTGTGGACTACAGCAGCAGTGTGAGTACATCCTTAACCTTCATCATCCTTGGATCATTCCTACATGGAGGATTTTGACAGCTCTCTGCAAATTAGACTCAACCTTTCTTTTGTGTTTCTAAGAAGATCTCTTCTTCCTTCTTGGATTTCTTCCACTTTCCAATCCAGACCAACCGCTAACATAAAGTCTCTGTCCATTTCTTATGCAGAAGCAGTTTAATCATCTTTGTTTCACTTTCAACTCATTCTGGACTGGTCTTCCAAGCAATCTTTTCAGAACCAAAATTACTCACCCATGAAGGTATTTTGCTAAACAACTTTCTAAGAGAGTTTGCTCATCAACTCTTAAACTACCCTGTTTCCTTCTTTCCATTGCTTGCATAATGGAAGTCATCAGAAGCATAGGACTTTTCTTCAGGCAACTGCTTTACAGCCATTTTAGTGTTATTTGAATACAAGAAAAATATTTGTGCAGGCTTCCAGATGTTACCATTCACTTAAAAATTCAAGGACTGAGCCTAGTGGGAATCTGGCATTTCCAGCCTTTATAGCACCCACTGAGGGGTGCTCACGAGCCCACTCAGAACCCATCCAAGGCATGAATCCTTCTGCTCAGAGTTCATGGTCACTCTCACTGTGTCCTCTCCAGTTTTTGCATCTTTTACTTATAAGCTGCTTAGAAGAAAGACTAAGTTCACAGTGGGGTCAAGTCCCCCATCACTCGACAGAAAGAAGGAATCAATGGTATGATACAGTGGGGAAATCGTGAAGGACTTTGCTAACTCCTAGGAAGGGAAAGCAGTCCCCTTCTCCTCCTCTGTCATCTTCCCCTGTGCCCATTCCCATATCAGTTCTGTTCTACTGTGCTGGATACAAACGTGGGAAGTGCGTAGCACTGCCACCACAATGCTCCACAAGAGTGCTAGGAAGGACAGGAAAAGACGAGTCATTTTTAAAATTCTACTGGACACAGAGCACCTCTATGAGGGTTGGCTGCAGGTGTTTAAGCCTACAGAAAAACACCATGGTCAACAAGGGAGGCAAACTCTTCGGCTGCAAGGTTGAAGGAGGACTCCGATGAGGAGGAACTGGAAGCAGAGGGGCTAGAAGGCAAAAGCAACAATCCAGATTGGAGATGCCAGGGATGGAATTCAAGGCGATGAAGATGAGAGGCCAAACACTGATGAGAGCAGACTTGACAGAGTTTGATGGCTCTATCATAGGAGGTGAGAGAGAAGAAGCTGAGAGCTGTGCAAGAGGTTCCCTGTTAGGCCATCTTCTGGCACAGGAAATAGCTACAGCTGCTGTGTCAGTGAGATGGCCCAAGAGGAGAAGAAACAAACTGGTATGTGCAGCTAAGGTGAGCGGGAAAATAGTGTATTCATTTTCCCCCTCTGATGTGAAAGATGTCTTTGGATATAGAGGTAGGGGGATTCAGAAGGCAACTCAGAAGAGGACTAGAGATTTAGTATAAAGCTAGAGTTACAAATGTGACTTATAACCACCCAAGAAGCCTCCCATCCCAAAATTACATCCCATTCCTTCTCTTCTTCCTGTCCACTCCTGATCCTACAAAATTCCTCTTCCTTGTTAGGAAAAATCTTGATAATGTTACCAAAAATACTTAGAAGTCATACAAGCACCTGTAAATTCATTATTTGTATTATGCTTATATTACTATAAATCTCTATACTATTGCATTTTTAACAATATTATATTTAAAAGAATGGGGACTGGAGTGGTGGCTCAGCGGTTACCGCACTTACCAGGCATGCACAAGTATGCTGTTTGAACCCCAGCACCACGTGCACAATGAAGTGTTGGAGAAATGAAGGCCACATGAAAAAAAATAAAGTTGATTCTCTTTCTCTCTCTCTCTCTCTCTGTCGCTCTCTCTTAAAAAAAAAAAAAGAAGGAATGTTGTTTTTACACTATTATACCTAACCTAGCCCACTTGGTGCAGTTATTTCTACATATGTAAATCCTTTAACACACAACATCAGGATTTTTTTCTCCAGTTCTACATCCTGTTAAGACAACTAGTCATTTGTTACCTTTCTGGTTACAGTCCTAGAATGAACTGCAATTCTTTAGTCCCCTCACTCTGTTTTAGATAGATCAGCTAGCCCTAACTAGAGACATGGGGGGATATTTACATTTTAGAAAAATAGAACAGAACAAGCACAAAAGCTGTGGCAAATTCTTCTATGCAGAAACCAGAATCAATAATGAAAAGAATTTGACGTTACGTGACGTAGCCAGGTGTCTCCATCAGAAGGTCTGAGTTGGCTTGCCTCCAGGGTCCTCGGCAGGGGAGAATGCACTGTGCACTGTCCCAGGGCCTCTTTGACTATATTCTGCTCTCAGACATTGGAAATGGACAGTGTTTGGAGTTTGGGGAGCTAGTTGGCCTGATGTGATAGAAGGAAAAGAACAGGAATCAGGAATCTGCCTTATAACCCTGTTGCTTACCCAAATTAGCTATAGAAGTGTTCAGTTTGACCCTGGGGGAGGGAATCTCTGTTCATCCCAAAATCACTCATTGATCTACTTTCTTATTCCTCATTTTCACAAAACAATAATGTTCACACACTCATTAAATGTATTATTTTATTTTATTACAACCCCCGTTTTTCCTTACCGTTCCTCAGTCTATTTTCAACTTAATATGTCTATGTGTTACTATTAGAAAATGCACAGTCTTGATGTCCCAATACTCAGATAGTAAAACGTAATTGTAAAGTACACATAAAAATATTCTTCCTTTATAACCTAGGTTTAAAACTCAAATTAAAAATTGTGTACTATGAAGACAGCTAATTTTAAAATAAAGCAAAGGGTTGGAGGTGTGCATGGAAAAGGTGGGTTAATAAAACCTACCAAGCCCTTAGTGGTAGCTGTCTTGGGGAGGAGCAGGTGGTCTTTGGGGCATTTTTCTTTTCCCTTCTTGCGATTCGTCCATTTTTCATTACTTCTTTAATGAGCGTGTGCTTTCAAAGTTGCTGCCTCCCATTTGCTCAGTAAGTAATGACACTCGTGTGCCCTATTGACTTTCTTGTAATTTTTTGGAATCTCCCCCAGTTTTCTCCAAAGCCTCATTTCTCACTGTTTCTTGAAGAACATGGGAAAGCCATGATTTGATACAGGCCTGACTCTGCTTCAGTGCTTCCGTAGTTAGGAACTAGGATGAGTGACAGAATGAGTAACACAGTGACTGAAAGATGATAAAAGTGATTCATAAAACATACCCAGATAGCATCTCTTGCTCAGTTCTCTACATGCCCTTCCACACTTCAGCCTCCACGAACACCACTGTTTTCCCTGAGGGGATAGCACTGCTAGGGCCAACCCTACACATTCCGAGCCCTCAAAACCAGCTGTGTTACATCCTTAGTCCAAGAGCATGTGCAGTTCCATAACAGAATCTAGAGGCCTTTCAAGTCCAAGTACATTTGCTTTATGGCCCATTTTCTGTCCCTCCCATTGCCTTGATTCTCTTGCTAAAGAAAACATTTCTACCACACATTGCTAAGGAAAAACAAAAATTCAGAAAGACACAGACAAGGCCTCTGAAGTCGGGTCCAGTGATTTCTTGGTGCATTTATTGTGTTAAAACACTGACAAGCATAAAACGATGCATACAAGATGCAGCGCATGCCTTTAATGAGCTCAAAATCTAACAAGGCAAATAGATCGGAGGTAAAATCACAGTATTCTGTGGAAGGTGCTACGACCCCAAGATACAGGATCAACTAAAGGTGAGGGCATGACTACAGAAGGCTTCCCAGAGGAGACAGCGTTCTGAAGGAAAAATAGGGGACAGGGGTAGGGAGAGGAGAGTTAGTATTGTAGGAAAGGGGAATGTCATGTTCAGAGACCAGGACCTAGCGATAGCGACTATGAGTATTTCAGGATGGTTTAGCTACAGAATAGAAGGGAAGGAAAAGAAGAAAATAAGCTGGAGAGGAAGATGGGGACCTATCACCCTATACTAAGTGAGAAAAGGTGAGCAAACTGCTAGAGGGCTTTTAAATCAGGATCAGACCGTATGCAGATTTAAAGGCACAAAGGATCTTAGAAGTAGTTAGGCAGGTCATCTTATAGCTGAGGACATTGCGTTCCAAAATTTGGTGATGTAATGTCACACAGCTTGCTGAGGGTAGAGTTGACTCTAGAACTGTTTGGAATTCCTTTCTCTCCCAACAGGGATTACCACAGCTCTGGACTGAGTTTCAACCTCCAGAATTTTGTAGAAGACCGAGTTCAAGAATGCAGGTTTCTCAGGAAGCAGGTACAAGGTGGGTCTTGCCCAGTGTGAGAGTAGTATGAGTTTTTCAAGTCTTCCAACCCCAGGGCAATGTTCAAGATGGAAACAAATAGAAGAACTGGAGAAACAAATGAAAAGCAGCTTCAGCAAAACAGAGGCCCTGTTCTTACAGCACTTTCTGCTATTTTCTGTCCAAGTGACCTCAGCTCCTTCCCCGACTCCCTACCCTCACCTATGTCCTTTCTGTTCTGTCTTTTCATTCTTTCCTTCCCATTTCTCTCAATTCCTCCTTTCCTGTGCCCTAAGTGGGGACAGCTGTGGTAAGAAGCAGTACTGAGAGGGTGTTCTGCATCATGAAGAGGAAGCCCAAAGTATCCTACACTCCTTTCTTTTCCCAATTCCATCTCTCTGCTCATTATTAACCTTCTTCCCTTATCCTAATGATCAGCCCGCTGTCACACAGTGGGGACCCCACAAGGACGGATAAAACCCATGGCCAATGCCTCTGCACCCCCAAGACTGAGCAGCTGATGCATTGGCTCCCCTGATCCTCCTCTAGGGATGAAAGCAGATCTAAGCACTAAAGCAGGCCAGAATTCTGCACCATCGAGATGGAGAGAGAGGAGGGAAATGCGGCGCTTGGAGGTCAGCCATTCCCAGGCCTGGCTGCTGGGCCTTGGCAGGCACACCAGAGGCTGTAGTTGCTGCCCCCACCTGAAGCCTCGCTGCATTTCTGAACCAAGCCCTGGCTGGAGAGGTGGGAGCAGAGAGCAGCATCGCCTTATCCCTCTGCTCTTTTGAACCCACTGGCTTGGCGGCCCCGGGAAGGCCGCCAGGGCACCCGGGCACTGTGAGAAGAGGACG
Organism: Aplodontia rufa; assembly: GCA_004027875.1. Lineage (NCBI taxonomy): Eukaryota > Metazoa > Chordata > Mammalia > Rodentia > Aplodontiidae > Aplodontia > Aplodontia rufa. The sequence continues at coordinate 29,119 of PVKS010021723.1, read as the reverse complement.
CTCCTCGGGAGGGAGTACCTCTGCCTCTGCATGATGCATCGACCGTCGGAAGCCAATCTCACTTGCTGATAAAGCGCATTTGTTTTGTCCAGCTTGCAGCTGACAGGAGGCGGTTAGCTGGCGGAGTGGTTTCCGGCCGATTCATCCTTCTTCTGGTAAAGCCACCCCTTACGGGAGGCGTCTGGGCTGTTTCCTTTCCTCCCCAACTGCTAAGCACCTGCTGGGTGTGGGACCTTGTGCTGACTCCAGCCAGCCTCCACCCCACAGGGACTTCTCCCTGAAGCCACCTGAGCCACACAAGTCGTCTGGCAGCAGGCTTGTTGACAAGGAGCAAATGACTGATGAGAGAAGAGGGTCACATCCCCATCCCTGGAAGAAGGCGGAGCAGCAGGGGGCTCGCGTCCCTCGCGGAGGTGATTCCTGCACTGGTCGCAGCACCTGCTGGATCTGACGCGAGGTTGGACAGGAGCATGCCCACGAGATGACGGGAGGGAGGCAGGCTGCAGAGGCCCCACTCTGCCCCGGTCACGATCCAGCAACTTAGGAAGTCTCTGGATCCGTGGGGAAATTGGCTACAGCCTCTTTACATTCTGATGTAAGTTTAAAGTATTAAAAAGTAGATGTTTTGTGCATTTGCACCAACAAAATGACTCAATATAAGTACATCACTCTTTCCTAGAGCATTTTGTTCCAACTCCATTTTGTAAGGTCACAGTTGATGACGTTTCTCTGGTCACTGAGTGATTCTGTAGCTGGTGCTGAGTTCCTGCTACCCACACGCTCTTTTTATCCACAAAAGCCATCAGGGTCAGTTTGGTACTTAAAGCGTTCACAGTGCAGATGCACATGTGAGTGGATACACTGAGGCGCAGTGGCATAGCGACTTTGAGCAGATCCTGAGTTGAATTCTGGGAGCTCAGGGCAAATCAGACACTGTCAGAGCAGAGTGTCTGACATGGGAAGGGAAGGGAAGAGGAAGAGCAAGTTAGAGAGAACAGTGGAGTCAGATGCAGGTAGGCTTCTGCCCACGGCCATGTGAGGTTAAGAGTTGCCAGGAGCAGCCTGCACCTAAGATCTTCACCTTCACATCCATCTGCCCTAAGGTCTCTTAGAGAGCAAGCTTGGAAACCGCTTTCGAGAAGAAAGTTAGGTCACCCTCCTCCCCCACCCAGGGCATCATGTGCTAGGAGATATTAGCATGTAAATTTCATCTCATCTGCCTGCAGTTACCCAAGTGTTTTTGAGTGTGAGGATTCTTGGTTTTTTGTTTGTTTGTTTGTTTGTTTGTTTGTTTTTCAGGGCTGAGGACCAAACTCTGGGCCTTGCATGTGCTAGGCAAGCCCTCTGCCACTGAGCTAAATCCCCAACCCCTCTTGTTTCTAATATATCAAAATTTTAGCAAATTGGGAGAAAATCAAGAACCCACAGAAGGATCATTACTTGCTTCATTAATATGCAAAATGACACGTAGCGCACGTGGGGTACATGGGAAAGAAGGAACCAAGAGAAGAGAGGACAGACAGCTGATATTCCACAGTTTTTTGTTGTTGCTGTTGTTGTTTTTAAAGAGAGAGGGACAGGGAGAGGGAGAGAGAGAGAAAGAGAAAATCAATTTTATTTAGTTTTGCATTTGGCTTTTGTTGCTCAGACACTTAGTTGTGTACACGGTGCTAGGTTTGAACCCACGTCCCTGCGCGTGCAAGGCAAGCACTGAAACCACTGAGCCACTGCTCCTGCCCTCCAAAGTTTTAATATGTCCACCAGCTCTGAAGAAAATTACTTAAGGACAGTTACTCTGCTTCTCTTGTTCTCTGAACCCTCAGCACCTGGAAGAGCACCCCGTACATATCAGGCCCTCAATAAATATGTATTGACTGATGAGTTGAGTTACTTAGATTTGTTGGTCAGTTTATCTAAGTACTTCAATTAATATCAGGCACTTAATAAATATTAGTAGAGGAGATGAAAATAGTTTCCCTCTCCCCAAAGGTCAAATCTAAAAGAAAAGAGGATATATCAGTTTCCTGTGACTGCTATAGCAGATTACTACAAGCCAGGTGACTTAAAACTAGAGTCTTATGCTTTCATGTTTCTGGAGACCAGAATCTAAAATGAAGATGGCACAGGGTTGGCTTTATCTGTTATATCTTTTCTTTTCTTTCCTTTTTGTTTCTTTTCTGAGAGAGAGAAAAAGTGAGAAACAATTTTATTTAGTTTTTCATATGGGCCCCGTTGCTCCGAGACTTCGCTGTGTGCTGGGGTTTGAACTCGCATACCTGTGCATGCAAGACAAGCACTGTAACCACTGAGCCATCGCTCCAGCCCCCATCTGTTGTTTCAAAGAGAGAATTTTCTCCATGCCTCTCCCCTAGCATCTTGTGGTTTCCAGCAATCCTTAGCATTACTTGGCTTGTAGATACATCACTCCAATCTCTGCCTGTATCTTCACACGGTTTCTCCTCCGTGTCTCTGTCTTTGCCTCTTCGGGAACGATCTCATCTGGAGATCTACACCTTCACATCTACAAAACCCCTTTTTCCCAAACAGGTCATGTTCATAGGTTCTGGGCAGCAGGACATGAAAAGGGCCACCCTTCAATCTGCCATTATGAATTTTTGTAGAGTGTGACCCACTTCACCTGGGCAAGGCATGTATTTGCCACACTCTGTCACCTGAAACTTAAGCCTCCAAACAAGGACAGGTAGAACAAGTGGATGAAGGAAAATTCTAGGAGTCATGCGGTTCATGCCTCTGGCACCAGCTAAGCTAACCACAGACAATTCCACCTTTACCCACTGATTAGCTGCACGCTGTGTCTCAAAGGTGCACTTCATTCTCAAATCTCAGTACAGGGACTGACACATAAGTAGTCATTCACTTTCTTTCTTTCTTTTTTTTTTAAAGAGAGAGGGACAGTGAGAGAGAAAAAGAAGGAGAAAATCAAATTTTTATTTAGTTTTTCATGTGGATTTTTGTTGCTGCAACACCTTATTGTATACATGTGCTGGGGTTTGAACCCACGTCCCTGTGCATAGAGCCACCGCTCTAGCCCCTCACTTTCTATTTTTAATAAATAATTTAATATAAGAAATTCTGCCATTGCCTTTGCTAGACTAGCTATTTCATGTCACTGTTTTAAAATTTTACTGCCTTTATTGCTTTAATACTTGAAATGGAATCACTAACATTTTAATCTAATCAGATTGAAGAATAAACTCCAAATCCCCAAAACCAGTTCAGAAAACTGATTCTTAAAGTTGTTCATCCAGAACAACTTTTAGTGCCAAAATCTCAAAGTCAAATTCTTTATTAGTCAAGTTTGACTCTTAGTAACAAAATCTGTATTAATATCTTGAAAGACCTCTTTGGAGGCAGATGTTATTAGCCTCATTTTACAGAAAAGCAGATGAGGTACTAAGAAGATAAATAATTTAATTATGGTGAAATAAGTAGTAAATGGTAAACTTAAAATTTAAGCCAAGCAACTGTTTTATACATACATATATGTAGATATATACATATATCTACATATATATATAATGTATGCGTACATTATATATAGATAGATAGAGAGAGAGGCATTATGCGATTCACAAAATATGAATGCCAAGAAGCCCCAATATATGCCATCATCAAGGTGAAGACCAAGAAAATCGGTAGTGTAATTCAGTCTGTGTCCAAACTCCTGAGAATGAGGAGGGCTGTTGGTGAAAATCCAAGGTTCTGAAGGCCTAAGACCCAGAAGCTCCAATGTCCAAGGGCAGAAGATGGATGGAACAACTCGAGGAAAGAGAGAATTTGCCTTTCCTTCCAACTTTTTGTTCTGTTCAAGCCCTCAACAGGTTGGGTAATATCATCTCATATCTCTACTCAATTTACCAATCAAGTGCTAATCTAATGTAAAATCTAATGGTCTTCATGAGGCATAGCCTCTCAATTTAGGGTTAGGATATGATGCAGACAGTCCCTGTGCCTACATGAAATAAGACAAATTCTCAGAAATCCAAGCTGGTAGTAAGAGTTTTTAGAACATCACAACATTTAGAAATAACAAAGAGTGAAATAAACTCCTAAAGATATTCATCATGCTCATTAGTGCCCTTAATCTGCCTATCTCTGGGTTTCCAGTTTAAGGAACCCCCAAAATAATGTAATATCTCCTTGTATCTCAGGCCAGAACAAGAAGTTAACAGATTTTTCCAGAAACTTCTAGAGTGTTTTAATCTGAAAGAAAGTAGAAAGGGAAAAATATCTCTTCCTGTTTGGTCCAGCACCTACTAGTTTTGTGTAACTGTTGAACACTTGAAATATAACTATTCTGAATTCATATGTGTATCAGTCAGCTTTCTGTTACTGTGACAAAATGCCTGAGATAATCAATTTAATAAGGGGAAAGTGGTTTTTTTGGCCTGTGGTTTTAGAGGTTTCAGTTCATGGTCCATCAGTCTTATTGCTTTGGGCCAGTTGCATCGTAGTACCTCAGAGCGCAGGGTGTGGCAGCTAAGGCTTCTCACCTTGTAGCAGCCAGAAAGCTGAAAGAGATAGAAAGAGCCTGGGCTCAATACCCACTTCAGGGGCATCCCCTAATTACTTAATTTCCTTCTGCTAGGCCTACCTTCCAAAAATCCCACCATCTCTCAATAGCATCAGGGGCAGTGGACCAAGCTTTCAACAATGGGCCTCTGGGGGACATTCAAGATCCAAACTATAAGAGGTAATGCAAATATAATATGTACACCAAATTTTAAATGCTTACAGTGAAAAGAATATAAAACATTTCAATAATTTTTTATATTGATTACAGATTGAAACATTACGTTTGTTATGTTGGCTTTATAAACACATTATAAAAGGTAATTTTATATACTTTTACTTTTTAATGTGGTGGTTAAGAAAAATTTTAAATTTAAAATTACATATGTGGCTTACATTTTCAGCTTGTAATTCTACTGGGGAGCTCTGGTCTAGAGCATTTTGGATTCTGAAGCTAGAGTGAGGCTTCACGGGAAATCATCAACTCCTGTGTAAGCATGATTGCTCCATTTCCTCCAGCATTGCCCTACCTGAGGAACTCATCTCTTGCCTTGCAGCCTGGGTGCTTATCAGTGCCTAAACCTCCCAATTATTTTCTTCGACTTTTACTCTTACTTCCAATCTTTGCTCCAAGGCACTGTCACAGACACCTTTCTAAAACTCACCTACGGCCACACTTTAAAAGTCTCTAACTATTCTGGAAAACAAGGCCTTCACAGTCTGCCACTAGATGCACCAAGGCAGGTCATGCTGAGCTACTCATCTTTCCCTCAGTGAGATAATAAGAGCTGAAACAGTCAAAGCTTACTGTGTGCTGATGACTCATTTAACCATCTTAAGCAACTCTTTGGAGGTAGATGCTATTAACCCCATTGTACAGAAAAAACAGTTGAGGTGCTGAAAAGGTAAGTAACTTAACTAAGGTGAAATAATTAGTAAATAGCAGAGTGAAAATTTAAATCAAGCAACTGTCCCAGGTCTGTGTTAACTACTGCACTATTGTTTTGTGACTTTACCTATCTCATTCCTTCTGCTCTTCCTTACCTTGTCAGTCCAGCACACAAATATGCATGCTTTAATACCCAGATCAACTATCACATCCCTTTTGAAGCCATCATTTCCCACAGGGACATACTTCCTGGGGGAGCTACTTCCTCTTCCCAGGAAACATATGCTGCACACTTATATTATTGCACTAAAGTTGGAGACTACTGCCCTCTTGAGATCTCGATAACATTGGCTCTTACCCCTAATTCTTCAGCCAGCCCAAAACCTTTCCCCAATGCTTTCTTGCATTCCCTGAAAAGCCTTTCATGCTCACAGTCATCTCAACCTCTGGGCTTCAGCTACCTTTGCACTGTCTTTGTTTTTGACCACTCTGACCCAAACCCAGGCTGAGTATTCAGATTTTACAAAAACAGCCCTTCCTCAAAAATCTTTGTTGTTGTGACAGTTTACTGAAGATATGGGGATCATAGTGATGGATTAAACTGCACAAATCTGGGGGAAAATGACAATTTTGTGATTATACCTACCTGTACTAAAAATTCATTTTGGCTAACAGAGCACTGATTATGAGCCCATTTGCTCTATGTATCATCTAGTCTTCTGCTATCTTATTAGTTTCCCTATCCTCTGTCCCTGGACCCTGTATTCTCACCTCAATCCTCTGCCCTTGTAAGGGAGAATTCATCTCTTCTCATGTAGAAGAGACTTTTTATTTATATTTTGCTAGGTTATCTTTCCTTTAAAGAAACTTGAAGTAATTTATCAAACAGTTCACTTCTTTAGAAAAATTTGAATAACAGCTGTTAAAAAGAATAAAAAATTCACTACACTGAAGAATTTCTTCCTTACAAATCTTCCTCACGTGCCCAGTTTGATCATACAACTCCAGAGCCAACTCCAGAGTATGCGTCCACAGCCATTTTTGGTTGAATAAATTGGTGACTTACGAATTAGAGCTATTCTTGTAGACTGACACTCTCTTTAAAAAATCAGACCTAAATTTTTTGAATCATTGATTCTACAGAAAGAATTCCCACTTTACAGGAAGATCTTCCCCAGGAACAGTAAGAGAGGTTCCTAACCCATTCAGCACTTCTCATCCCTAGATAGAGTGACAACCACATTGCTCAGGAAGAAAACATTGAATCCTGATCCACTTTACCTCAAGTTCAAAGGCTATGTAGTTCCTAAGGTGAGCAAATTTTAATAAAAATGAGTTTCTATAGATTCATCTTAATGGTGAAAACATTTATTCCAGTTAAGAATGTTTAAACAAATTTCAGTGAAGATATATTTACTATGAGATGTTTATAAATACAAAAATTATGAAGAATGATCAGTGAACATTTATTTAACCAACATGTACATGAATTCTTTAGATGTTATTATGTGCCATAATTGATCCAGATCCTTTCTCAAAGAAAAGGTAGCATTACAGATGTAGATGAACCTTTGCTATGGTTTTATCTAATTATCACCATAATACAAAAATTATTTCTCCTTCTTTTCCATGTATTCTCATTTTATGACTATTAATTGTATATTTCATATACACATTGGGGTATAATGCTGAACTTTTTTTGGACAGGTAGGTAAGTGCTCTATCACTGAGCCACATCCCCAGCCCTGATTATGTCTTCATTGTAACTGGGGTTTTTATTTGTTGTTGTTGTGGTTTGGTTTGGTTTTTTATCTAAAGGTTGTGCTTTCAAGTTTTATACATATTATACATGTAGTCATAGTAAATTCTTTTAAAATACTATATAATAAATATTTGATAACGAGTGTAATATTTTATATACCCATTCTCCTAGCATTTGGCATGTAGACTGATTCATGGATTTACTACTACTACAAAGAATATTGTATCTCTCTCTCTCTCTCTCTCTCTCTCTATATATATATATATATATATATATACACCTGTGTATATGTATGAAGTTTTCTTCCAAGTTGTGTACACAATTTCTTTTTTATCTAATATCAATTTTTTCTTAAAAATGCATTCACATTTCTTCTAGTATATGACATCAATTTTAATTTTGTTGATTGTTTCTGTTTTATAGGATATTTAACATTTTTAAGTACAATTTTTAACCTATCAAAATTTCTTTTTTGGCTCAGGCTCTGCCTTATCCCACTCATAGGTCCCTCTGCTTTCTCTAGCACAGGTGGGTGACATGCAATCTTGTAGTTATGGTGACTTCTCACTACTCATTTGCACTTGCTTTGTGGAGACAGTTTCTCACCTAAATTTTTATAATTTATACCATGAATTTTGTTGTGCTATTTACATTCTGATTTTTTTCCCCTGTGGGGATTAGAAATATCCAAAAGCTATGTAGCCAGCATAGAAATCTCCCTTTCTTGAGATTTCTATCAAGTCATATTCTCTTGATTAACTGAAGTGCATCTTCTATTAGTATTTTCAGCTGTTTGTTTTTTCCAAGAATTTATATAAAGGATCATTTTCTGGTTTTTTTTCTTATCTTGAACTTTCTTTCATATGTGAAAAGTTGCTAAGTACAGAATTCTTGAATCTCACCTGTTTTCCTTGAAGTCCTGTACTCAGTGTTTGTGTTGGTCATCTTTTCATCACAGTTACCAAAATACCTGACAGGAGCATTTCAAGGAGGGAAAATTTACTTGGGGCTCATGGTTTCAGAGGTTAAGTACATGACCAGCTGATTTATTGCTTTGTGCCTGAGGTGTGGCATCATCATGGTGGAAGTTTGTGGCAGAGGAAAGCTGCTGAGCTCTTGACATCTTGGAAGAAGAAAGCAAGAACAGAGTCAGGTGCATGATATAGTCCCCAAGGGTATGCCCCTAGTGACCCATCTCCTTCAACCATACCCACAGGCCTACTGTAACCACCCTAAAGTCCATTCAAACTACTAATCCATCAAATGGATTAATCCACTGATGATGTTACAGCTCTCATAAACCAATCTTTCCACCTCTGAACATTACTGCATTACCTAATGCCTGAACTTTCGGGAGAACATTGAAGATCCAAAACATAACAGTGCTGTACTATCTCTAGGTTTTAGTATTAAATAAGAGAACTTCTGTATCAGGCAACTTTCTCCCTTTATTTAAGATCATCTTTGTGTCATTGTTGTTTTAGGGTTTGCTGTTGTTGCCATCATTATGTATCAGATGGTGAGATGTTTGTGTAATTTAAAAGTTTTAACAGAATGCATCTAAATCAGCTTTATCAAAACTGAATCCTCATTGCTGATCTTCAATCTGAAATATACATAACTCTCATATTATAGAAAGACCTTCCAATGTGATTATGGATATGGATAGCTTTAAAAGAATTAATTTCCAGGTTCCCAACTCCCGTGTTATCCTAAAATAGATCTGTTTAGTGTAAGATGTATGTCTTTTCTGTCAAACTTGAAAGATTGTGATGTATAATCTACTACCTCCATTATCCCCCTCCCCTTTTGAAGATAGTAACTCCCCCACCTGTGTACACCCACCTGTGTCACCCACTTATGTCCGCCCACCTCTTTCCAAGGACCCCTTCTGGTACCCAGCCATCTTCTTCTGGTGAACTTGGAATCACTATGACCCTCGCCATGTGTGCAGTGACCCCCCACTCCCATCCTCTCCCAGTCGCCACCTACTTCCTCTTGCACCTGCCTCCACTTAATCACAGCCAATCACGCAGACTGTGCACCTGAGCTCCTCCAATTAGGGCAAAGGGCAGTGTTGCGTCAGGTTGACATTAAAAACCCCTCGCTCCCTTGCGAGGTGCGCATTTTTCTTTCACCCTTTGGCCTAAGTAAAATTTGTGCCTTGCTCACCCACACCCGACCATGTGTTTGATTTCATTTATAACATTAGGAAAAGACATGCTATCAAAACACCATGAGGTCTGGAAAAGGTGTAATGACATACAACCTAAGGCATTTGTAGAGATGTATTGGGAAGGAGGCGGGGGAGGGATAAGGGTGGATAATGGGGGGATCTTGGGGGGTAATTCTAATATTTATATATATATTATATGTTTTCGTTAGAAGCATGTTTGATCAACAAATAAATTTCTTAATAAAAATAAATAAATAAATAAACATGATGAGGTTCATCTCTCCTACTTCCCCTTTCTCAGTTGCCTTTCTGATACTTTATACATCTTTCATTCAATTCAAATCTTAATGAGATGCTGTGTTGGTTTCTAAAAAGTGGCTGTAAGTTCTGTGACATCTTCACCCAAATGAAGTCCCCTTAGAGCCCATAGAGTACTGCAAAAGGGAGGCCATCGGACTTCTGAAGCCAGGTCATAAAGGCAGTGCAGCTTTTGATTTTCTCTGGAACATCTGAACTTGGAGTCCTGGGCCTGTTTAGAAATCAAACTACATTGATATTGCAATATTGGAACAAAAACCATGTGGGAAGGTCATGTGTGAACCCTTGAATGAAAGTTTCAGCTGAGCTCAGTCTTCAAGTTATTCTAGTCCAGGCACTGGTCCTATAAATAAAGAAGTACTATGGTTTGAGGGAAGGTGTCCTCTCCAAATTTACGTGCTGAAACATAATTGTTGGTGTAATAGTATTAGGAAGTGGGGTCTTTTAAGAGGTGGTTAAGACATAAGTGCAAAGTCCTCATCGATGGAATTAGGGACCCTTATAAAAGGGGTATAGGGATGGGTCCCTCTCATGTACGATGAGATCACAGTCCTTGTTCTCATTTCTTTGCCTTTGTCTCTTCCACTGGCCATGAGTAGACACAGAAATCTGGATCTTGGATTTCCCAGCCTCTGAAACTATGAGAAATAAACCTAGTCTGCGGTATTAATGCTTTTTTTTTTATTAGACCATTCTAGTTATAAAAAGAACTTGGGTTCATTTGGACAAAAGTCAGTCATATGTGGAATTTTATTTACTCCATTTCAATCCCTGTTCCCCTACTTTTCCTCCCTTCTCCTTCCTGCTTGTACTCTATTGATTTTCCTTTCTCTTATTCATTTATTTTTGATTGGTGTTTTCTATATATACATAAAGGTGCAATTTATGGTATTATGTTATAGCAGCACAAGTGGTCCAAAACAAGGAGTTTCCATAGAATTCTAGTGTCTACATATTGTATCATGGAGCTTTTGATTTTTCTCAACTGAGGCCTCAGACATCATGGAGCAGAGCTCAACCATGCTCTCCATGCTCTGACCAATTCCTAACCACAGAATCTGTAAACTTAAAACAGCAGTTGTTTTATTCCTCTGAGTTTTGGAGTGGTTTGTTGTGTATACCAAAACAGGTGTACTGGCCCACGGTAGAAAAGCCTCCAGAGTGCCAAAGAAAGGGCATATTGGTAGAAATATTGGTAGATACATTGACAAAATAAAGGGCTCAAGAAACCAGGAGGCACATATTATTACATATCACGTGACTTCTAATTCTTCATTTTCAATAAAATTATAAGATGACTATAGATTTATCAGCTGTCAGGTAAATAAAATATTTTTTGTTTGTTAGCTATGTTACTTTCAATTTGCAAGTCATAAGGAATTCAATGAATATATGACATTACTGTGATGAAACTTTATTCTCATTTATGTCAAAAATTTTTCTCTGTCTTTGCATTTATAAAAATAATAATAGAATGCATATGAAATCTTATCTCATTCTAAAAGTAATACTCATCCACAATAATATGAAATGACTAACCAAAAGATACATATCCCTAACCATTTCATTAAGAACTGCATTCCCAATAAAATCATACTTCTTATGGTTAACAATCATTTATCAAAATGTGGAAATATTTATATCATTTTCATCAGTTGGATAACAGCTATTATAATTTAGAAGAAATTTATGTAACACCTACAGCCTATGGTCACAGAAAACAAAATTTCCAACTTTACAGAGATTATAAACAAATAAATATTACATACATTTAGCATGCATATTAATATGCTTTTACATATATATATATATATTGTGAAATCTTTATTCCCATCAAGCGAAATAACATGTTCATTATCTCGTAAATTTGGAACTGGGGTGTAAAGGAAGAAAGGTGATATTACTCAAAGGTTGGAGACCAATGCACATCATGGTAGCTACAGTTAAAATAATCCATGGTATACTTGGAAATTTAAAGGTTTAAATTTAAATATAAAAATACGAGGACTGATTTTAAAATCCATGCTTAAAATATATATTATATAAATCCCTCAAGGGAAGGGAATGGGAACTGAAAATCTAAGAAACTAGTTTAAAGCTATAACTGTTAAAGATGAGCTTGTTCACCTACTTGTTAAAGTAAATAATGGCCATTATAAAAATAATTAAGCTATTTAGATAACACTGGACTTATTTTAAGTTGCAGTGATATATTTTTGCTTTGAAATATTGGTGTTCACAATACACTAGAAAGTAGATCTATGAGTTTTTTTGTGTGCATGTTGAGGAATCCAACCTAGGGCCTCAAGCTGGCTAGGCAAGCACTTTACCACTAAGCCTTACTACCAGCTGCCTTTGTGACTATTTAACTATGGTTACCAACTTAAAAATATATGAAGTGGGCCTGACGCAGTGGATCGTCAGTTATAGCGCTTACCTGGCATGCACAAGGATGTGGGTTCAAATCCCAGCACCAGGAACACAGTGAAGTGTAGGAGCAACAAAACCCACATGAAAAACTAAATAAAATTGATTCTCTCCTCTCTCTCCCTCTCACTGTCCATCTCTCTTAAAAAAAAACAAAACTATGTATGAAGTATTAAGTTTTTTTACTCTCTTTATCTCACTGAGCCTTTTCAGTCTTTTCCTACACCCTATGCAACTCCATTTTAGTCTTGGTCGATTATCCTATCATCTTCTCTTTCCTCTTTTTTTTGATGGAGGCCACGATTTCAGAAATTTTATTGAGAACACAAAACAGATGCTTTTGAAGATTTACTTTGGATTCCTTCAGTTAAATGGATTTTTTTTCTAATGCAAGTTTTCCTTCATATCTTTAATGAACCGTTTCCCATTGCTTATATCACATGATATTTTCACAAGCTTTGTCCATTGTTGATTCATGTGCCTCTGATTGTCCACTTCCTCCTCACATGTTTTTGTATTACCTGTGTATAGAAGCAGTGGAAGTGGTTGGGAATTCCCAACTGTGTTTCTTCTAATTCTGCTACATCTTTTAGGATTCTCTCTCTGTGTGATCAGATTCATGTAAATTCTCCCTTACAAAGTGGAAGAACTTTGGCCAGTATTCCCTTTGATGTTATCAGAATTTCACATTGCTTCCAGGAGTTTTCATGATCATAAAGTAAGTCAAGAATTATTGACTAATTGGGGCTGGAGCCGTGGCTCAGTGGCTATGACACTTGCCTGGCATGCGTGAGTACACAAGTTCAAACTCCAGCACCACATGCACAACCAAAGGTCAGAGGAATGAAAGTCACATGAAAAACTAAATAAAAATTGCTTCTCTCTTTCTCTTTCTCTCTTTCTCACAGTCTCTCTTTTTTTTTTTTTTTTAAGAACTATGACCAGTCACCTTGGTGATCTATGTTAGGGATGAGAGTGCTTTTATCAACATGGCAGACTGGTTTTGTTGTTTTGTTTTTTACAGTCATGAGGGGAATGGAGTATGTTGTGAATGTGACACTGACCACACTTCAGATGGAAACAGCCGAGAGAATGTCTCACAAGTGGCAGGAAGAGGTGTGTGGCAACGATTCCCGACTCACAGGTCACTGAAAATCAGTATGCTCTAAGATGCTGATCTTTGATTCAAGCATTTCCTCAACCCAGCTGCTGCCTAAGAGCCTTTAATTAGAAGAAACACAATACTCTCCAAATCATGATGTTGGCTAGCATCCATTTATATTTGGTTCTTATAAAGGTCAATATTTAATACCATCAGAGTTCACTCTGGGAAGAGTGTGAGCCTAACCTCCTAGAGCCAAAAATATCCCTGAGGCACAAACACAAACGTGGGTTCCATTCCACACTAAGTTGAGGAAACACGATTTTCCTACAATCAGCAAAGTTGTAAGGAAAACAAGCACACAAAGGGCATTTCTCTAAATAGTGCTGAACTGCGTAGATGACATGCATGGTATTTTCTGCTCAGCCCCTTCTGGATCCACAGAGTTAACGTGAGAATTTCCTTCTGAGTAAAGTATGACCCCCACCCACACACACCCTCTATTCACAGCTGAGTGACCCAGCGGTTGGCACCTGATCCTACTAGGCCAATCTAGTGTCCCATCTTTCCAGTCACAGCTGATTATTGCAGGGGGTTTTCTGTTTGATTTCACTCAGAGTTAGAAAATCCTTCTTTCAAAATGGCTTCTTGTGAACAGTGACTGCTCAGAGGTTTTATCTAGATAGGACTGTTTCCATATGCACAGTGTTTGATTGATAAATGCAGTAAAATATCCAGCACTTGTGACTTCTACTGCCAAAATTCTCTCAGAAATGGAAACCAGAACAGTCTTTTTCTTCTTCTTTTTTTTTAAGATAGGCCATGTGCCAAGATTTTGTTCATTTAAGAAAGAATATAGAATTTAAGATAAATGAAAGAAAAACAAGTCAAGGCCCCAAGAAGAACTGCGCACATCGCACAGCAGCTGCTATGCACGGACAGAGAGCACATGGCTACCACACAGCATGAGCAGGACTTGCCAGGAAGGTGGAGGACTCACTGTCCTTACCCTGAAGATGGAGGCCGTGGGAAGGAGCATCCCTGTGATGAGAGAAGGAGGTGGGGATGGATGGGTGAGTGTGTGAGTGGGTATGTGGGTGCGCATGCATGTTTGCAGTCTCTCCCAAGTAATTGGTATTGTGAATGAAACTAAACTAGTAAAGGTAGCAGGGTGGAGGTGGAAGCAGGTGTCACTGTTAGACACAATCAGCCACATGCCAGCTGTGGCACCGCTACTCTTCAACACCCTTGCCCTACATTTTCAGCCTCCTTTCTCAACTCTGTTTCATCGTCACCCTCATGGATCCATGCTACATAAAAGGAGTCTTCTCCTGGGGACTCTTTCATGTTTGAAGGAGCTCCTGTTGGAGATGCAGTTCTCTGGAAAGGCATATACTTAAATGGAACCTGGGTAGCCCTTTATCACACTTCTTAAATATGGCATTTGCTGGCATTTCCACCCCGTTTCCTATTTGGAGAGAGACATAATTAAAGCTTTGACCTACTCTTCCGTACACAGGTACTGGGTAACACCTGCATATTGGGAGTTTCTTGTGTACAATCTGGAAATGAACACAGTCCCTGGATACACAACAAAGCAGCCTATGCCCCAAGATCTCAGACCCTGCCCCGTCCTTTCCTTTTCATTTCTTCCATTTGTCCAGAAGATGCTGCTCTTGCTGCAGATGTTAGTTGCAACTTTTAGCACATGGAATTAATTGCCAATTTGTTCAAAACAAGCCATCTTGCTGTATTTATTTTAGATTCTCCTTCCTAATTATTTATAACACAGGAAGCCATGAAGTTAGGTATTGAGTAGCAGTTGTTCCACAAAAAAAAAATGGGCGGGCACAGCAATATGTAGGACACAAGTAGGAGTCCGACACTGCCAATTACACATCTAGAGGTCACAATGCTGCCCATTGAGGGTTTGGGGTAAGTTAGCAGAGCATATCAAGGAATTATGCTGTGAACACCCCTTGAAGTTTGTTAGCCATGCTCTTTCTGTCCAAAAAGTTCTTAAATATAACACCCTGAATAAGAGGCCACAGAGGACTGGCTTGGCAATTTTTATAGGAGCCCCTCTTTTGCCAGACTCTTCACTTCTGGTTGTTAAGTGAAAAAGAAAGTGAGTATGACTGCCTGGGTTCCAGCTTCTCTATAGACTCTGACAAAGTTACAGGTATGATATGTGCCCCTACTTTGGCACTGCAGCATAACACACAATTTAAAATAGTTAGGAATCTGCCCAGAAAGGTCTTGATCGTGATTTTAACAAATCACCCAATATTGATGAACTTGTTGGCCTGGGTGCAATTTGATTTGAAGAATCTTCTAGGAATGAAATCCAGTAGCACTATCAACCAGCTCTACAAGCATGTAGGGTCCAAGCTGGCGTACCAAAATTCGATTCCAGAAACTTTTCCTATGAAGAAGGAGTTCAGTCTGTGTTTGCCACATGTTTGCAGCAGAAGCTGCCCACAGGCCCTGACGGCAGGTATGCAAGCCCCCAACCACCCCAGGAAAACTCATGTGGACTTCAGCAACTGCAGCATGCATGAGGGAGAGCCAGTCACGGCATACAAGAATCATTCAGGGCTCCTTTAGAAAGCAGCGTCAAGGGCCTTGAGGCAGAGCGGGGTCTGGGCCTGGAGGCGGGTCCTGTGCAGGCCTCAGCCCTGTGCTCTGGAGCACATTATTGACTTCCACACTGTTACCCCAGACATAAAAAGAAAAGTTTGAACTAAATGATCTCTAAGGGCCCTTTTGGGAGGAAAAGTCATGATTGTTCTTTAACTATTTAGTAGATTTCAGAGACCTCAGTGGCATAAAAGGGGTTTTTTTTTTTGCTGTTGTTAATTATTGCTGTGATAAATGACATACTTGGAACATTATTAGTGCAGTAATCAGGTGCTAGACAGCACACAGCATTCTCCTAATATTTTCTCTTGTGTTTTACAAAGTACCAACTGATGTGACAGAGATGATCAGTGTGTGAGGTAAGCCCCCTACTTGAATATGACACATATAGTTCAGACACTCTTTTTTATGACAAGGCACATTTTGGTCACATCTCTTACATTGGCTCTTATCCAGGGGGAAAATTTTGAGCTCAAGACAAGGGATATTATGGAGATTAATAAAATATTATAGCTGCTTTAACTGATGACAGTAACTTAAAGATTGAGAGATGGTGGTTAAATGCACACTGTGGCCCCTGAACCATCTGTGCAGAAGGGTCTGAGTACATATTGCAAGCAGACTCATGCTTAGGTTTGCCAACAAAAATACACGGCTAAGTTCACAGTAAGCATGGACTTCTGAAGGAAATTCAAGACTGATTTAGAAAGAAAGAAGCTAGTACTAATAATAGTTACTTTTAAAGTGGACAAAATCACAGACAAGACATATTTTAAAAATTAGAATAGTGTATTAATTAGGTTAAACAGCTGAAGGCAAATTTGAGGAGACATTATGCAAAAGAAAAAATTCAATAAAAACTATTAATGGACTTTCAGAAAACAGAAGATATTAGAACCATGGAAAAAGAACAAGATGCTATAAAAAAGGAACATTAAAAAGAGCAACAAATGTTCTTGGAAATCAAACACACAGAAGCAGGAATGACATGCTCAGTGGAAGTTTAGAAAATCAAAGTTGGGGAAACCTCACGTAAATTAGAGCAAATTAAACAGATGAAAAGAAGAATAAAAGATTAAATAAAATAGTATAGTTCTAGATGACCTAACATTGATATAAAAAAAAATGGGAGGGAGGAAAGAAGGGCAAAACAGAGGAAAATAGATTACTGAAAAAGTAATTTAAGAAAATTTTTCAGAATCAAAGGATGTATGTCCATATCACACAATAAAATAGCACCACATGAACACATATTATCATGAAATTTTAGAAAACTTACAAAGGGATTATATAAATTTGAGAGAGAAATAAGTTTTAAACAGAGTAAAGAGAACGACATTGACCTCACAATAACAGTAGAAGCTAGATGGCAGAGGAGCACTGTCAGGAGCATTCTCAGGGGAAATTACTTACACTCTAGAATTCTATGCCCAAATCACATGGAGAGGTAAAATTTTCAAACATCAAAAAATACCAAAACAAAAGCAAATCAATGCATCCATGCATTCTTTCTCAGGAAGTCATTGGCAAATACAGCATTTAATGTCTTTAAGCTTTAAACCGCTGGTCCCCCCACCTTCTCTGTTTGGCTTTGTGATGCTGGGGCAAATCTCTGCAGACCAGAGTTTCTGCTTTCTCAGCAGGCTCCATGTTCACTTCTGCCAACAGGTGGCACCAGCAAGAAAGAGAGACTACAAGCTGGAGGAGGAGGAAGGAATGTGTTCCTTGCTGTTCGCTCCCTGCTCCTGTCAACGTCATCCCAAGAATGTTCTTCAGCACGGTAACACCAGTTGGTTCCATCGGCAATTTTTATACACTACCCAGGTAACAGCACTCTCTGGTGCCTGCTCCTCAACGGCACAAAACCCAGCTCTATCCTCTTCTACGCTCCCGAGTTGTCAATCCCTGCTCAACAATACTCCTTGGCCCATAGACGTGGATCCCAGCTTTGGAGGGAGCCCTTTCTGAGCCGTCCTGATTGCTCCTTTATTTCCCTATTGATAAGACCTATTTCTAACAGTGACTATCTCTGTGACACTCAGATTTCACCTTTTATATTGTGTTTTGTAATTTACTATATGAAATCCTATTAATTAGTCTTAATTGCCTCTTAACTAGACCCTGACTGAGAAAATGCTTCCCTAAACTGGGAGAGTAATTAAAGAGAAAGATATGGAGGTCCAGGAATGAGATTCACACAAAAGTGGAAATCAGTCATGTTCCACATAATGACGGTCCCTAAAATTATATCCCCTATTGACATCTGTCATAAGCACCTTAGTTCATTGAAGTCTCCTCATGCTTAGTTTGTCTAAGTTCCCATAGCGACTGTGAAATCACCCAACTGCTTTCTCAGAACTTATCTCATCATCTGTTAGTCCACTTTCCACTGCTCAGACAAAATACCTGGAGTAATCAACTTGAAAAGAGGAAAGGTTTATTTTGGCTCATGGTTTCATAGTCACTTGGCCCTGTTACTTTGGGCCTGTGGCAAGGCAGTACATTATGGCAGAAGCACATAGTAGAAGAGACCGTTCACCTCATGACACCTGGAAAGCAAAAAGAGAGAGGAATGTATATAGAGCAATGGCCCATGGCAAGGGCCTCAGATTAGAGCATTTGGTGAGTAGAGTTGCCATATAAATAATAGAAATAAGCTTTTCTTTATGTTTCCCTGAAGGGCTGTAAACTGTATCATTTCCAATACTTTTCATTCATAGCTCAAAACAAATAGTACTCAAGAATTACTTATTTTATCTCTCCTATTTCAGATATTACCAACAATAAGAAAGAGGACCCAGGAATCACAGGTTCTAGAATTTTGAGGGAAATGGTACCTGGAGTTGACCAGGCTGTGAGGATAAATTCACTCCTCCAGAATGACAATGCTGCCTAAGACTTCCAACCCCAGAGGCAAGGAATCAGAGCCCAACAACAAAATTAGAGGGAAGAGACCACAATGTTTTCCAAACTATGACATTAACTAAGTTCAAGGATTCCCCCCACCCCAAAAATCTCCCTGAGCCTCTTCCTGAGTAGAAAGAAGACTCATGAACTCAGTGGTGCCTATTATATTCACAGTCACATTTATTACAGGGAAGGAATACACTGAAGTCAGCCAAAGAAAAGACACAGAGGACAGAGTCTAGCAAAGTCTCAGACGTGAAGCTTCCAATGACCACATGATACATTCCCCTTCCAGATCAACGTGTGACTATACACAGAGATTTTCAACCTCGCCTGAGCTTGTATGTCTAGAATTTTATTGAGGCTTCAACACATAAGCATGATTGGTTGATTGTCCATGTGGCTGAAGTCAGACTCTAGATCAACTGATCGCTTGTAACCCAAAGTGCTCCACAAATCATAAGGATTTTTACAGTGTGGACTGCCCTGCCCCCAAGACTGATCGTCCAAAGAAGGAAGGAAAGAAAGAGGAGAAGGAGCAGGGATGGGGGAGAAGAGGGAGGAGAGGAAGCCTTCTTCTGGAAAGGAAGTGATTAATTTCCTTAGCTCAAGACCACTACACAGTAATAACTTCCAATTGCTTTGCCCTCCACATGCACCAGAGCATTTGCATGCTTCTTAAACTTCCCAATCACTCTCTGAAACATTTAGAGTTTTGTAGACGGGGAAACTGATACTCCAGGAATCCAAGTAAATGGCCTTATAGTCCCCAAACTAAGAAGAAAACCCTCCAGGACTGGAAACCAGATCTTCTATCACCGTAGTCCTGTTCTTTCCAATACACTATACAGCATCTGTCCTCCACATTTACATCATTCCTCTTCCCTTTACTCCAATTCTGCACAGTTTAGACTTCTGAATTGCTCATGACAGTCTTTTTCCTACTTTGTTAACTTTACATGATTCTCATAAAGTTTTATGATGAATTAATGAAGAGATTTCAAATCCAGTAATTTTGTAACCTGGGAATAATAATCTTGGGCCAAAATTTATTGTCAATGGGACATGCAAATATTTGCTTTGTTCTGGAATTTTGGTCACAGTGAAATGGTCATTTGTTTCTTGGACCCTTTCCTTCCCAGTCCCTCCACCCCTTCCACTACCTATTGTGGAACTGGTACTTGTGTCAAAGAGCTAACAAGGGATCTTCACTAAATGCAAACCAAGGGTTCCTTGGGCATCAGGATGAGTTGTGAAAGGCAGGGAGAGCCAAGTGTGAGATATTTCACTCTGATGTTTCAATTCTGTCCTGCATTTGATTCCTATCATTGCCCTTTTGCCAGCTGCTCCAATAAAAACTTACTAACTAGCAGCCCTTACCTAATTCTCATTGAACATTACTAGAAGCAATGATCAATGCAGAACAAAGCTAGCACTGGTTCAAACTGCAAAATTCCTTATGAATGAAAACCTAAAGAATTCAAGTGACGGGGGCTGGAGTGGTGGCTCAGGGGTTATGGCACTTGCCTTGCATACGAAAGTACACGGGTTCAAACCCCAGCACCCATGTACTCAACTAAGTGTCAGAGCAATGAAAGCTGTGGAAAAGCTCAATTAAAATTGATTCTCTCTGTCTGTCTATCTCTCTCTCTCTCAAAAAAAAAAAAAAAACCCGGAAATATCCACTTTCTTTAAAAAAAAAAGCATTAAAGTGAGAAACAGATTTTGTAGAAATAATGTTTAATAATATCTACCTTTTCTAAAATTGCACAAGATTTAAAATGTTTATTTACTGAAAGTGAATGGAATAATCAAGTTGATACATTTATTCAATCTGACCTGAGAAACAAACTTGGTAGAAATAATTTCTGCAAAATAAAACTCATAATCACAAAATCTATAATTTGGTAAAAGTTGAGTCAAATTAAGTAAATCACATCAGATAATAATTGAGGCTAACAATAATTAATATGAATAATAATCATTCTATTGAAACTAAAACTAAAAATGGTTTAATTTTTATAAAACTATTATCAAATAATTGAACAAATGAAGGTTGGTCCTTATGAAGCTTTTTCAGTCAAAATTCATCAATTTTGGTGTAATTCTTAATTAAAATATTTGTGTTCATAAAAACAGAGAAAATATCTATGGAATCAATTTTGAAATTCAAAACAGCAAGGTCAAAGTATGATTTGTTCTTTTGATCCATTCTTGCTGGACTGATGTGAAATTATATAACCATTAATATTACCAGACACAAGAAGTTGTTATTGAGAATAAGATCATTATCTGAAGGAAAAAAAAAAAAAAGAAGTGGCCAATGTAAATAATTTGAATTTGTTTCACGCATCACCTGGAGTGTAGGAAAAGATGTCAAATGTTGTCTTACGGATCCTGCTTGTGTTTGCCTGGGACCCAAGACATTAAAAGCAGAGAAGAGCAGATACTTAAATCATTGGAGTCCCTCATACCTTGAAAGTTCTTGCAATGACTTATCAGGCCCCACATGATCTAAATCCCCTCCTATGGCCTCATTTCCTTCCACTACTCCCCCTAAAACTTTTCCAGCTCCATGTGTGGTAGAAGAGGGTTGGGAGGGAGGGATGAAAGAAAAGAGAAGGGCATTAATTAAGTTCTGGTCTGGCTCCTAGAAGAGTCCAGATAATGAGACCCAGTTCTCACCTTGAAACCCAGATGTGTCACTCTTGAGCCTGCTCTTCCAGCAGCACCCCCATAAGCATCTTCTCCTACCTCAAACTAACTTTGAACATATCACGACCACAATCCTGCCCCCAAATCCAGTCTTATGCTTAGAGCAACCACCTGCTACCAGGCTAACCTGAGCTGCCTGCTAAAACAGCTGTCCGTCACAAAGGCCTCACCTTATTTTTGTTATTGTCATCTCTGTTTGCCTATACTGTCACCAGGATGCCCCTGTAGTATGTTTAGTCTGATCAATTTCTGTTACCCATTCCTGAGTCTGATTCTACCCCAGGCACCTGTCCCAAGCCTGTGGCCATGTCTGTTTCAAACTAGAAATCCTGGGATGTCTGCCACATCCCTGCTCTTTCTCAGGCCAGTCGTAACAAAGTGAGCCACTGCCTGGACTCATCCTAAGAGCATTCACTGTTAAACCACTCCACCTCTGTCAGGCAGTGTTCCAGGAGGCCCTGGTAGAGACACGATGACACAGAAATGGCTGTGAAGTTCCTCCCGGAGGTCTCTGAATTAAGTGGAAGACACTACAGATTCTGTGTAGGTCAAATTCTCACCAGAACCCCACTGTGTCCAGACGGTGTTTCATCCTCAAATCCTTCTTCTTTAAAACAATACAAAACTATTCTCCCCTGTCATCCCTATCCTACCTTCCTCTGCTCCTCTCCTCAGTCCAGTCAGATTCCCTACAGTTGGTCGCTTGCTGAATTCCACTTGCATCTCTTGTTCCCAGTCTGCCTGGCAATTCTAAATTCACACTTGTTCTGTAGAGCTAACTTTCCAAAAGAGTCTTGAGTTTCACAATTAATGGACATGTTACAAAACAAAAATAAAACAGAACATCAGCCTGGATTGAAGCCATCTCATAGATTTTCTTTTCTTTTCTTTTTTCTTTTTTTAACCAGAAGTGGGGATTTGTGATATAAGCAGCTGCTATAAAACCAAACAAACGACAGCTCTCAACTCAGAGTCTGAGCCTATCCAGGGCTGAATTATGTTTGCTTTGAGGTTTTGTGAAAGGTCATGACGCCTAGCAAAGTTCAGATGAAACTTGGCTGTTTTTCCGTTAGGCTCTGGCTCAGAACTTGTGGCATTTCATGTGGTTTGGAGTTTTCAAACACAGCGCTTTGCACAGTGCTAATAAATGATTTTTTCTCAGCATGGAAAGCAATTAAATGTATGGCCTCTTGGGTTTTAGTCTTAGAATCAGTATTTATTTATTAGGAGCTGGGAGAAGAGCTAAATGGCCTAGAAGAGGGATCACGCATAATGAGGTGGGTAAATGTGCTGAAGACACCACATTTTAGATGACTTGAGGCCTGAGAAGCAAGAGGGGAACTCCTGAGGAACCTATAAAGTTGGGCCACTGGGAAACGTGCTAATGAACGAAATTTAGCATGTGCCTACAAGGAACAAGTTCGAATGGCTTGCAAAGCCCCAGGAAGGCCACACGAAAGGACCCCAGCACCACCACTCTGAAGGGGTCCCCTGAGCTTTCCCGCTCATCACCCTCTTGGAGCATCACAGCCAATCAGCTTGCAATCCCCCTCAGACTCTCCCCAGGAGCGGGACTGGTGGAGCCTCTCCCAATAAGTCTCCCTCTAACTGTTCTCCTTTAACAAAGACAGTGTGTTAGTTTTCTAGGGCTGCAATAACAAAGTGCCGCAGACTGGATGAATTAAACAACAGAATTTTATTTCCTCACAGTTCTGGAAGCTGGAAGTCCAAGATCAAGGTGTGATAGAGGCCTCTCTCCTTGGCTTCTCCCTGGTCTTCCCACTGTGTGCATCCTAAATACTTTCTTTTCATTTTTTGGGGGGGTGTGTACTGGGGAATGAACCCAGGGGTGCTTAACCACTGAGCCACATCCCCGACCGTTTTTGTATTTTATTTTGAGACAGGGTCTCACTAAGTTGCTTAGGGCTTCACTGAGTTGCTGAGGCTGGCTTTGAACTCATGATCCTACTGCCTCAGCCTCCCAAGTTTCTGGGATTACAGGTGTGCACCATGTACCCAGCCTAACCTTTTCTTATAAGGACAACAGTTGTGTTAAATTAAAACCCACTCATGATCTCATTTAATGTTACCCTTCTAAAGACTGTTATTAAACGCAGTTATTTCTGTGGTACGAGGGGTTAGGGTTTACACGAATTTGGGGGGGACAAATTCAGCCACCATAGGAGACCTCACCCCTCGAGGTCAATTCTGTATGCTTGAGCTGGGCCACTAAGCCAAGTCCCCAGCCCTGGTGCAATGATGAGGTGAGACAAGCCCTGAAGGAGGAAGGGTTCATCTCCTTGTACTTCATTCCTTTGGTTGGGCGTCAAGTTGATCAAACCTGAATGAGGGAAATGAAACAGGGATACAGAGGCCAGCACAGGAAGAACAAAATCATATCTGCAACTCATGTATTTTCAGAGATAAATTGTCTACTTGTGGGGGCCTTTAGGACAGGTCCATAAAGATCATTGTCCAAATAATTTCAACCGTGAATCCAGCAGCATTTACTTATGGCTTCAGTGAAAATTTTACACAGCACATATCATGGTAGATCACTAGAGGTATCGCTGTTTTCTCACAGGGCTTACATTTCAGTAGGAAATGTAAGGAAATAGTTTGATAGATAATAATCTTCATGGCCCTGGATAAGGTGCCTAGCAATGATGGGTACATGGGCTGCATTAATGCTGCCAGCTCTTCGCCTGCTCCTCCATCCACGTGGCCTTTGCCAGTGACTCTGCACTTCTTCTCATCAAGAAGCGGAGCCTATTTAGTCACGTGACTCTCTTTGAACAACAGGATGTTGATAGTTGTGGCCTATACAGAGACTGAGAGCAAATCTACATATCCCATTTCCCAGGTGCTCTTGCACCCGGGCCATTGTGCCACGAACCAGCCTGGGCCAACTTGCTGTAGTGGTGGGAGACACAAGAGAAGAAGAGTTTCATCAAACATCACTTGACCATGAGCCCAAACAGATTTGATGACCCTCTGCAAAGGGGGCAAGTTGAGACCAGAAAGTTTCCAGCCAAAATCATCAAGCTACAGACTTCTCAGCTAAATAAATGGGACTCATCTGGAGCCCATTAAGAAGTGGCCCCATAACATGAGTATGGCAATAGTTAACTGATCCAGGCACTGAAGGCTCCCAACAAATCAAAATATTACCTGAAAGGAATAGCACAATAAGGCTCTATGGGCCTTTAACACCCTGCCTGGCAAAGAGCACCTAAGATTAGGTTGCTAAGGCTGTGAGATATGGGATAAAGCTTCGAAACAGAGAAAAGATAAAATCTTAATCCTGTGGGATAAAGGAGATATGAGTAATGAAGTGGTAAATAGACTTGTAGAAAAATTCAGAACCTACTTAAAATGCTTCTGGGACTCTCTGTGGCCTTCGGTATAAATTTATATACTCTATTCATAATATTCAAGGTTCTCCAGTCTGATCCTTGCCATTTTCCATCCATATATATTCTCTTCTGAGTCACAGAGGCCAAGTGACAGAGATTGTGTTCACCAGGTTCAGCTACTTCATGGTTTCTTTTGTGTTTGCCAATGGAAGGCAAGAGTAGAAGACTGAAAGGTAGAGAGAGACCACCCTTTATGGTCAGAGTTTGTGTTCCTTTGACTCTTTCCCTGCTGAGCTGTAGTTTGCCCATGGCTATCTTTTTTATTTTAATTTATTGAAGACCATTGCTTCTAACAGGTGATGCCCTCCCGTAGCCCAGCCTTTCTTGGTGACTCTTCCTTCTCATTGCCCCAGGCCTAGGGATATAATAACATTTCTGGTTGTCACTAGTGCTGGTGGCTTTATTACCCACTGTTGCCTTCCATTAACCCACGTCAAATATTATAAAAAGGTCCTCATTCACAATTTGAAAAAGGATCTTTCTACTGTCCTTTTGGACAGTGCCATCTGTTTCCTGCTGGAACTTTCCAAGTGCCCAACTTTTCTAGCTTTGCTTATTATCCTCCATTCTCCTTCCCAGACCCCACATGCCAGCCACAGTTGCATCCCCTTCCATGCTGCCACACTCCTGCTTCTGTTCTACCCTTATCCTCTTTCTTGACCAGAGTTTCACACAAGCTAAAAGTATGAACTAAAAATTTCACCTTTTCCAGGAGATGTCCCTAACCACTACCCCACTGTCACACTATCTCCCCCTCAACTGAGTTAGGTGCCTGTCTTGTGTGCGCCCATGACAGCACCAACCCTAGTGATCAATGCTCACCTCTTAGTACATCTAAATCTCCACAGTGGACAGAATGATGGCCTCTCAAAGTCGTTAGATCCTTATCCCCCAAATTTGTGAATATGTTGAGCTAAATGGCAAAAGGTAATCGAGGAGCTCTAATCAGACTTAAAGACTAGGGGAGTCTCCTGAGTTGCTCAGGTGAGCCCAGTAAAATCACAATGGTCCTTAAAAGTGGAAAAGGGAGTCAGAAGAGTGGAACTAGAAAGATGGCAGTGGGAGACGTTGCCATCCATTGCTCCATCCTTTGAAGAGGGAAGGGGCCACAAGCCAAGGCATGTGGAGGATGTTAGAAGCTGGAGAAGGCAGGGAACAGATTCTCCCCTACAGGCTCCAGAAAGAATAGAGCTGTGCAACACCTTGATTTGGGTGACATTTATTTTGAACCTCTGAGCTCCAGAACTGTTATTTAAACCACTAAATTATAGTTACTGCCCACAATAGCAATATAAAACTAAATAATCCCCCAGCACATGATCCAGTCCTTGAGGAAAGGGATCATGTCTTACTTTTATGTCTTCCAAGCTCCTCCCACAAAACTTGTCCAGCAGTGGTTCACAGATATACTTGTTGAAGACAAGATAAAATGTGAAATTATCCGGTTCAGCCCATAGTTTTTGGCTCCTTCTGGTCTATTGTCCATGTAGCAAGAGTTTATCTCAAAGAAGAGATCTGCATTTGCCCATAAAATTTTTAAAAATAGCTTGTAGTTATTAATCTACCATGTAATCACTGAGAAAAATAACGGAGCCAGTTGCCAAGGAGAACAAGGAGCAGGAATGTTAAGGCACTCACGATGTCCTTCCTCTCAGGAAAGCAGCTGTGGTAATAGGACTGCCTCAGGACATGCCCAGCTCCCCATATGGTCAGGAACAAATTGTTCCTTCCCCTGGAGCAGCTGGCCCTGGTTTGGCTGGATCTGGATTCCTGGGCCTCATAGGCACCGGTTGCTACAGTTTGGCAAGAGCCTCCAGCTCTGGCATTTCCAGAAGGGCTGTTCTATTGCTAATCTGGAGCGGACACCTCCTATCATCACCATGATCTTGTTCTTATAGCAGCATCAACAGCAGGCAATCTGCAAATCCCACAACTTGATCTCGAAATGAGAGCGAGAGTCTTGGTGGAAAGCCCATTTGACTTTGTTGAAAGCTCTGGAACAGGAGCCAAGAACCCAGGGGTCCTCTCTGGTTCTGCCTCTCGCCAGCTATGTGACCTTGACTGATTTCCTCATGTAGCATATGAAAGGGGGAGGACTTCTGTGGTCACCGAAGACTCCTGCATTCTAAAAGTCTATGACAGTTGTACAATTCCCAAACCCGCTGATGCTTAGGAAATACAGTGACAAATTGTCCACTCTAATTAAAGCATTTCACCAAGGTGGAAAATAAGAGCTACAGACTGCGAAAGGGGAAAAAAAGAGTGGAAGAAGTAAGGAGGGAAGAGGGAGGCAGAACTTACTGAGCACCTAATAAATACTCGCTCCTTTTGCCTACCCTAGCTCACACATGCCCCAGGGCAAAGTCTCACAAAATTTTCCACCAAATACTTCTGTCCTTGATTCTCAAAGACCCCCGAGAATCAAGCCCATAACAAGCAGAAAATCGGAAGTCTCATTTTATCTTAAAATTAGTGTGAATGCTGCATTCTGCTTTCTCTGACATCAAACAGTCCAATTGTGAAGGCTAGAGCCTGGAAACTGAGAGGCAAGACATCCCTCCACCTCACCCAGGCCACAGCAGGATGGGAGGTAATCCGGATGATTCTAGCCAGAGAAACAAGCAGACGAGACAAAACTCAACTAACCCAGAAATATTGCTTTTAGAAAATTGAAATGATAGGTTTATTGGGACAGTCCTGACTCCACTACAGTCTTTGCAAGAATAGAAGTCACATCTATTTATTATTCTGTGCCTGGTAAATTGGGGCACGTTAATAATGCTGCAAGATTGTTAGCAACTTATAAAGGCAGGTTTGGGGGTGCTCATTCACAAAAGCAGTACAAGTTAGGGCAGAGGAAGCAAAGGTCTCAGAACACAGATACTACATGCTTAGGGCATTAAGCAGGAGCCCAAGCCAGCAAGAAACCCTACCCACCAGGAGGAGGGGGCATGATGGAACTTGGTCACAGACCCAGCAGAGGGGAGAGACAATCCCACATGACATTTCTAGAAGGCCAATCAGGGCCAAGTCTACATGCAAAGGGGCTATTGTGAGTACAAGTCCCATAGCTCATCCTCGGGGCTGCTGTGAGGTGAAAATGAGGTAGTGCCTGCCTGCCATACAGTAAGTGCAAGGGTTTGCCAGCATTATCCTAGTTCATCAGGAGTGAGGTCACCTGATGATGACAAGGAAGACCATCAGGAGCAGAATACAAAACAAGAAACTGGGCCTGCATTTGCAAAGCTACAGAGGTTCTGAGGGAAAAGCTGGAACTGATCCAGAAACCAACACGTCGTATTGAAGCCAATGGCAACAACTGGAAGGGAACGTTTTCCGGGGCTGGTAGGAGTTAGAGTTGAAGGATTCAAAGTAAGGCTAAGTACAAAGGAAAGGAATGAAACATCACCAAACTAGAACTGGCAAGTAGAGCAAGTACCAGGAAATGGGGAAGGACAATCTGATGTGGGACATAGGCTTACAAACAGGTTTAAAGCCCAACTACCACATCTGGCGGTGTCACTTTTTTGTTTCCCAAGCCATATAACCTGTCCAAGCCTCTATTTCAAACCAGTTAAAATAAGGATAAATTTCTCTCCCATAAGATTTTGTGATATCCAAATGAGATAATTAATGGGACATAAGAAATGCTTAATAAATGTTCATTTTTCTTACAATTAGCTGAAATAATTAAATTGTGTTTTGTCTATATTTAAGATTACAAGATTGAGAATGAAAAAACTGGGAAAAATTATTGTTGGTGTCTCCAATTTTTTTTTTTTGAAAAGTTAAGAGTTGGAAAGAATGAAGAAGAAAGAAAAGGAAAAGGAGGAGGGGTAAAAAAGAAAGAGGGGAAAAAAGGTGGTGGAAGAAAAGAAGATGAAGGAGATGGGAGGAGGGAGAGAGAGAAAAAAAGACAAGAAAGACCAGTCCTGGTAATTACCAAAAGACGATTTAGCATGGGAATATTGTGAAATAAATCACCAGTTGGCTCCATCTAACCCTCACTCTTCCTCCCCACCTCCCTTATAGGTTGGAGTTCTCGGGAGGCCAGCCTTTCACCCCGTTCCTTCACAAAATCTGGGTGAGCAATGCCATCTATCCCCACAGCTTCCCTTGCTACTCATTCTCTGAATATCAAATGTTTATTTTGAACCTGGATATCCCACTGGAGCTTCAAATTTGACCTGAGTACATCAAAGTCAACCCAGATTTTTTCATTAAAAATCTCTTT
>PVKS010021722.1:0-34780 GCA_004027875.1 Aplodontia rufa | reverse complement strand
AAAAAAAAAAAAAAAAAAAAAAGAAAGAAAGAGGGGACACTGAGAGAAAGAGCCAGAGAGTCAATTTTTATTTAGTTTTTCACATGGGTTTCATTGCTCTGAGACTTCGTTACCGCCAAGCCACTGCTCCAGCCCCTTAATTACTCTTTTGGATATAAAACTTTTCAATCTTTCCTCAAGGATATGACCTGAAAAGTTACCTTACAAAAATTCTTTGTACAAAACCAGAAACACCCTATCTTATAGGTTTTGATTCACTTTGGATGAATTAACTTAACTCCCAACAATGGTGTGTAAGAGTTCCTATTAATTCCCATCCTCACTGGACTTAGAACTTTGTCAACTAGTAAGTATAAAATGTAACCAGCCGAGTGATCTTTTGTCTAATTTTGCACATTAGTTGTAGAGTTAAGACACCTTTATTTACATGTTGCTTGTTTGAAAAACACCTATTATATAGTTTTGTCAGATTACGCTTTTCTTTTCTTTTTTACTTCATGGGACTGGAAATCAAACCTGGAACCTTCAGGATAGGCACTGCTCTACCACTGAGGTACACCCCAACCCCAACCCTACATCTTTTTCTTATTGATTACATCTTTCTCTTATTCTGTATCACAACCTTCAGTTGACTTTCACAAATCTTTTCTCCTACACAATGGCTTACTATTCAATCTATCATTTAATGTCCTTTGAAGACAACAAGTATTTAATGGATTTGAATGTACCGTACCAATCTTTCCTTTCACTGTTAATAACTTTTGTCCTAAGAAAACTTCCCTAATCCAGAGGATAAAAATGTCTTCCTACGCTGAGCATGGTGGCACATGCCTGTAATCCAGCAGCTCAGGATCCTGAGGATGACAAGCTCAAAGTCAGCCTCAGTTCAACAAAGTGAGGACCTAAACAATTTAGCAAGACCCTGTCTCAGAATAAAACATAAAATGTAAAATGGGCTGGGGATGTGGCTCAGTGGTTGAACATCCCTGAGTTCAATCCCCAGTACCAAAAAAAAAATTTTAAATAAAAACAAAAAATGCCCTCCTACGTTAAAAGGTTTAAAGTTTTGACTACTACACCTAGACTTAATGTTAGCATATTGCTTAACTTAGGAAATGAGGATACTAACCTCCCTATTTTTTATTTAATTCATTCTTTTGGCTGATTATATATATGTATCTCTATCTATCCACACAAACATTTTATTTTTACATGTAAAACTAAAATATATAAAAATAAAAAGTGCCATGAGACCTATAGTCTGCCACAATGACCTGTTTATCCCTGAACCAGCAACACTCTATTTTTCGTTTATATTAAATCCTGACTTCTGTTAGGGCAAATCACCTCAACTTAATTCTTCTCTGGGATTGTTTAAGCTTTTTAGGCTCTATTCTTCCACAAACACTCAATCAATTTATTGGTACTGGGAACTGAACCCAGGAGCACTTTACCACCGAGCTACATCTCTCAGCCCTTTTTCATTTTAGAGACAGAGTCTTGCTAACTTGGGGCATCCCCAAGTTGCTGAGGCTAGCCTCAAACTTATGATTCTCCTGCCCCAGTCTAACAAATCACCAGGATTACAGGCATATGCCACCATCCCTGGCTCCATTTACAATTTCATATGTATATGCCAGGGACTGAAGTCAGGGCTTTGCACATGCTAAGTATTACGTACCACCAAGCTACACCCCACTCCCCCATATTTTTTTTTTTTTTAGAGACAGATAGAAAGGCTGGAGTGGTGGGTGGCTCAGTGGTTACAGTGCTTGCCTGGCACGCGCGAGGATGAGGATTTGAACCACAGCACCACATACACAACGAAATGTTGGAGCAACAAAAGCCACATAAAAAACTAAAAAAAAATTGATTCTCTCTCACTGTCCCTCTCTTAAAAAAAAGAAAGAAAGAAAAGAAAAAAAGGGAGGAAAAGAAAGA
Organism: Aplodontia rufa; assembly: GCA_004027875.1. NCBI lineage: Eukaryota > Metazoa > Chordata > Mammalia > Rodentia > Aplodontiidae > Aplodontia > Aplodontia rufa. Next base: position 32,839 of record PVKS010021722.1, on the reverse strand, counting down.
GAATCAATTTTATTAGTTTTTCATCTGACATTGCTCTGACAATTAGCTATATATGTGGTGCTGGGATTCGAACCTGAGTCCTCACACATGCCAGGCAGGTGCAATACTCCTTAGCTACCTCTCTAGCCCCCCATATGCATTTTAGAATCAGCTAAGCAAATGTCAGTGAAATCCCTGAAGAGATTTTAACTGGAATTGCATCAAAACTATAATTTGGAGAGAAATGACTGACAATTTTGGGACTTCCAATTCAGTCTCAGTCCCTTTCTTTTTTCTTGGTGTGGTACTGGGGACTGAAGCCAGGGGCCACATTCTCAGCCCTTTTTATTTTGAGACCTCTCACAAAGTTGCCAAGGCTGGCCTGGAACTTGCAATCCTCCCACCTCAGCCTCCCAAGTCACTGGGATAACAGCCACAATGCCTGGCTTTTCTCCTTTCATTGTGTTACTTCTTTTTATAGTCCAAGAGTCATTTATTTACGTTATTGTATTTTATATACCTTATGATTTATTCTCATGGGGCTGGAGCAGTAGCTTAGCAGTTCCAGCACCTGCCTGGGATACGAGTTCAAACCACAGCACCATGTACACCTCAAAGTATCAGAGCTACTAAAACCACATGAAAAACTGAATAAAATTGATTCTTTCTCTCTCCCGTCCCTCTCTTTAAAAAAAAAAAAAAAAAGATTTATTCCCAGGAACTCTGTGCTGTTTTGTTTTTGTATTTAATTATCTTTTATAGTTAGTTATATGTGTTTATAGCTCTTTTTTTCTTTTTTTTAAAGAGAGGGACAGCAACAGAGCATCAATTTTATTTAGTTTCTCATTGCTCCGACACTTTGTTGCATATATGGTGCTGGGGTTCAAACCTATGTCCTCCCACATGCCAGGCAAGCGCCACAACTGCTGAGCCACCATTCCAGCCCCCTAAATTGTCAGTTCTAATAATTTGTCTTTTAGAGTTTTCTATATAGGTAAACAACCATACTATATGTAAATGCAGTCTGTTTTATCCTTTCCCTCTTTTGAGACAGGGTCTCCCTATGTTGCCCAAGATGGTCTTGAATTCCTGGACTCAAAGGGTTCTCCTGCCTCAATCTCCAGAACAGCTGAGATAACAGGTATTCACCACTGTATCTGACACACACCCCCTTTTTCAATGTTGGGGTTAGAACCCAGGGTATCATGGATACTAGCGAAGCAGCACCAGTGAACTGTTACTCTAGTTCATCTCTCAAATCTTAGGCCAATATTTTCCTTTTCTTTTTGTGCTGGTTAGGCAGTTGAAGAACCAAATAGAAGCAGCAATAAAAGGCATCCTTTTCTTGGCCCTGACTTCAAAACTTATGTTTTAAAAAAATGTTCATCACTAAAAGGAAAGCTTACATTAAGTACGTGGATGGCAAAAAAAAGCAGGCAGCTTTAAGATGGCGGCTGCTGGCTGGCGGCTGGCCAAACCAAGTCAGCTGACCTCTTGCTGTTCCTGGTTCTTGTGCTTGCAACATCTGACCACTTAGGGACAACCAATAGGAGCCGGCAGAGTTTTCTTCCTCATAGCAACAGCCTATGGATTGGTTCACTTTTACTATTTAAGCTGTTTGACTTCCTGAATAAAGAGATATCTCCGCAAGCAACAAGAGTGTACATGTCGTTATTGCCCCTTCGGTGGTAGTACACGACAGGAGGGGGCTGGAGCGGTGGCTCAGCAGTCATAGTGTTTGGTAAGCACAAGGACCCAAGATCAAACCCCAGCACCATGTACACAATGAAGTGTCAGAGGAAGGAGGACCACGTGAAAAACTAAATAAAACTGATTCTCTTTCTCACTGTCCCTCTCTCTTTAAAAACAAAAAATAAGTAAATAAAAGGAGGGGGGAGGAAATAGGGGATTGGGAAATGTGACACAATGGTACAATGCCTGCCCAGCACACCCAGGCCTTGGTGTGACCCCCAACACAAGGGAAAAAAAAGAAGAAACACATTTTCCAAGAAGAAATCCAAATAACTTAGGAAGGCAGATCCTATCCTCAAAGAGGCAGAATGTAACTGCACTCCCTAGACGCGGCTGCCCAGTGACCTCCTTCTACAGGGTACAGCGCATCCAGGCGCGGTGCTGCATACTTGTAATCCCAGTGAGGCTGAGGAAGGAGGACAAGTTCAAAGCCAGCCTCAGCAACTCAGGAAGACCACCTTTCAAAATAAAAAGGGTTAGGCATGTGGATCAGTAGTTAACCGCTCCCCCAGGGGTGTCATTCTCCAGTACCAAAAATAAATATAATAAATACATACAATAAAGCACAAAAATAAAGTGCAGTATGGAAAGGGGAAGGAAAAGAAAACTTCACAGTGGGCAAACCTGAAAGCATGTTACCCAGGCCAGTGTCATCATCGACCATGCTAACAGCACATATCCCTGATGAGATAAAAATGGTACTTTATCACTGGCTTCTTCCCACTAACCCATAATCCCAGTCTTATGAGAAAAACATCAGACAAATTATAATAATAGAGCATCCAACTAAACACCTGACCAGTACTCCTCAAAACTGTGAAGGTCACAAAAACAAGGAAAATCTAAGAAACTCTCACACCCAAGAGGAATTTAAAAAGACATGAAAATTAATTGTACGGTGGTATCCTGGATGGGATACTGGAAAAGAGTTAAGGAAATTAGATAAAAACTCGGAAACCTAGATTACAGACTTGTTAATGTTATCAATATTGGTTTATTAACTGTTATACATGTATGGTGCTAATAATATAAAATAGTAATGGGGGAAAGGGGTTTGAGGGTATTTTAGAACTCTGTACTACCTTTTCACTTTTCTGTAAATCTGAAACTGTTCTGAAAACAATTGCAAAACAAAGAAAGTTTGAGTGTACTTTTTGGTGTCTTTTGGAGCAGAGTGACTATATTGCTGAGGTTGGCCTTGAACTTTGCAATACCCCTGCCTCAGTCTCAGTAGTAGTTGGGATTACAGGCATGTACTGCCATTCCTGGAGAATATGTTTTTGGTGAAAATTTATCAGATCTACATTTACTATATATGTATACTTTTCTGAGTGCGTATATATTGTTCCTTAATAAGGAATAAAGACATGGGCTGGGGATGCAGCTTAGAGATCAAATATATGCCTAGCATATACAAGACCATGGGTTCAATCTCCAGCACCATAAAAAATGAAAATAAGGACAATGTTTGCTGTAGGTTTCTACAAGATACACTTTATCAGGGTGAGGAAGTTCTGGTCTCCTATTTTACTAAGAATTTTTGGGAGCTGGCGAGATGGCTCAGCAGTTATGGCACTTGCCTGGCATGTGCAAATACACAAGTTCAAACATACATAATGAACTGTCGGAGCAACAAAAGCCACATGAAAAACTCTCTCTCATAGTCCCTCTCTCTTAAAAAAAATTAAAATTAAAATTAACAAAAAAAAAAACAAAAAAAAAAAAAGAATTTTTGTCATGACATGGCATTTGATAAATTTTACCAAATGTTCTTTATCTATGAAAATGATATAGTTTCTCTTTAAGTTTTTAATGAACTGAATGACATTTATGGACTTTCTACTGTTAACCCATAAGTATACTTTGGTTCTATATTCATGTTAATTAATCTTCGTAAAAAAATTCTTAGCTCCTATCCCAACCCTGCTAATATCCCCAAATCAGATGAGATTTGATACCTTCAGGGTGGTATAGCCATAGACAGATTTTTGCATTTGTATGAGTCAGAACATCTTATAAATTTTCCTTTTCTTATACCATAATGGATTTAACTGGTTTTGGTATCAAAGACATGATAGCCCCAGGGCTGGGGTACAGCTTAGTGGTAAAAGCACCTGCCATCCCACTGCCAAAAAAAAAAAAACATGATAGCTCAAAAACATGAACTAAATAGTATTCCCTTTTAAAAATTTCTCTGGGTCTATTTACCAAAGATTGGGATGATATATTTCTGGTAAATATAGAGGCATTCATCTGTAATGTTAACAGATTTGATGCATTATTCAGAATATACTATTAAATTTCTCGAAGGTACACTACATTGACTCTTTTTAAGTCAGTTTTGGAAGGATTTAAAAATTAATTTGTCATGAACCATTAAAACTATCAATGTATTAACATGGTTTTCTCCTATTACCTTTTATTCTTTTTTGTTGTTGTTATTGTTGTTGGTACCAGGGATTGAACCTAGAAGTGCTTAACCACCGAGTCACATCCCCAACACTTTTTTACATTTATTTTGAGACAGGGCCTCTCCAAGTTGTTGAGGGTGGCTCTGCATTTGCCATCCTACTGCCTCAGCCTGCCAACTTGCTGGGATTACAGGGGTGTGCCACCACACCCAGTTTTTTTCTTAATATTAATCTAATCTCTGCTAAAATTGTTCTCTATTTGATAATGAAAACTCTTAGGCTTTTTTTATACTTTTATTTCAACTATATCCTTCCTTTTTTATTTTGTTATTGTTGTTTTAGTTTATTCTGTGGTTCATTTTTTTACTTAACTGAATTCTTAGGTCATTAATTAACTGTTCAACCTTTCTTCACGTATGTCAGCCTATCACTTTTCTTCAATTACCATGTTCTATGAATCCTACTGAGTTTCAGGGTAATATTTTTCACTATCATTGCACAGTTGTTTGTTTTGTGGTCCTGGTGATAGAACCCAGCACCAAGACCTGGCACAACAGGCAAGTGCACTACCACTGAGCTACATACAACTCCAGCCCCACAAAGAAATTTTAACTTCCACTGTGAGTTTTTTTAACCAATGGGTTATTTTTAAGTATGTTTTCATATTTCCAAATATACTTATTTGTATCTTTTTTGTTACATGCCTGTCTCCAATATCAGACTAAGCTTCCTAAATTGTCTATGGCATGCAATGAATGCTGTCTGAATTTAATTTAACCCAAAAAACACCACAGGAAAGCTACTGAAGTGTCCTTTCACCATATTTAACCATAAGAACAATCCCTGTGAGCTATTTAAATAATAAAGATCTCATTTCTCATCATCAGTACTAAAAAGTAAGTCCAGAAACATATATTCTCTTACTTGAACAAATACTTTGCCCAAACGATGCAATGAATAGGTTCTGAAGGTGTGTTACGAATTGTACAGCCAGGAAAAGTTCTCTGGGTTGGCTTAGGATGACATTCATAACACTCGGTCACACCCTACAAAATCAGGACATGAAAAACATTTCAGTGGTGGTTTTTCAACATTATAAGGTAATATGAACACTTCATTCCTTCACCTAGAGTCCCCAACAGGTTTTATGTTGTCTAAGAAATTTCTAAATATTATTGGCTACAAAATCATTATTTTACAGATAAAGATTCTCTTAATACAAAAACTAATTAAATCAACCACAGTCACAGCTAAGAACAAGTCAGGACTCCTCTAATTCCTGGCCCAGTGAACATTACCAAACCAAATAAAAATTATTATACCTCAATGTTGAATTTGAGAAATTTACCTTGATTGCAATAAATAAAGAAAAATACCAGAAATAGAAATAGCTTTCCTAGACAACAGCTCAAAGGTGAAAATTTATTTTTATTCACAACCATATCATTAAAATCTCATTAAAATTAAGTAAACAAAGTAATTAAGAAGGGCTGGAGTCGTGGGTGGCTCGAAGATTACAGCACTTGCCTAACATGCACGAGGACACAGGTTCAAATTCCAGTACCACGTACACAATGAAGTGTTGGAGCAACAAAAGCCACATGAAAAATTAAGTAAAATTGATTCTGTCACTCTCTTTGAAAACACAAAACAAAACAAAAAACATAGGGGTTATGGGCTGGAGCAGTGGCTCAGTGGTTACGGTGTTTGCCCGGCATATGTGAGGACCTGGGTTCAAGCCCCAGCACCTCATATACAACTAAGTGTCCAAGCAACAAAAACCAGATGAAAAACTAAATAAAATTTATTCTTTCTCTCTCTCCCAGTCCCTCTCTGAAAATAAAAAAATTAAAAAAGATAAAGGAGCTGGAGTAGTGGCTCAACAGGTGGAAAGCTTGCCTGGCAAGCGTGTAGACCCGAATTCAAACACCAGCACCACATACCTAACTAAGTGTCAAAGAAACAAGAGCCAGCTCACTTTATCCTTTTCTTAAAAAATAAAATATATACATATAAATAAAATATATACATATGCATGCTAGGGATGTGGTTCAATGGTTCAATCTCTGGTACCAAAAAAAAGAAAAAAAAAAGATTAAAACCTGCAAATCTTTCTTCTATACTTCTTTTTTTTTCAGTACTGGAGAATGAACCAAGAGGAGTTATATCATTGAGCTATGTCCCCAGTCCTTTTCATTTTATGTTGAGACAGGATCATGCAGTTACTGAAGTTGGCTCTACTTTTTTTTTTTTTTTTTTTTTTTTTTAAGAGAGAGGGACAGGGGCTGGAGCGGTGGCTCAGCGGTTTCGGAGCTTGCCTTGTAAGCTTGAGGACCCGGGTTCAGGCCCCAGCACCACGTACACAACTGAGTGTTGGAGCAACTAAGGCCATGTGAAAAACTAAATAAAGTTGTTTCTCTCTTTCTCTCTCTCTCTCACTGTCCCTCTTTCTTTAAAAAAAAAAATAAATAAATAAAGAGAGAGGGACAGTGAGAGAGACAGAGAAACAACTTTATTTAGTTTTTCACATGGCCTTAGTTGCTCCAACACTCAGTTGTGTACGTGGTGCTGGGGTTTGAACCCGGGTCCTCGTGCTTGCCAGGCAAGCGCCGAAACCGCTGAGCCACCGCTCCAGCCCCGAAGTTGGCTCTAAACTTGTCTCCTGCCTCAGTCTCCTGAGTAGCTGGTATTATAGGCATGTACCACCATGCTAGGCTAAAAGCCAGCAAATTTTAAATACAGTATGATTAGTATAATGTCCTTTTTTTGTATTTTGGTACTGGGGATTGAACCCAGGGGTGCTTGTTTTACCACTGAGCTACCCTCCAAGCCCTTTACTTTTTCCTAAAACAGTGTCACTAAGTTGCCAAGGCTAGCTCCAAACTTGCAATCCTCCTGCCTCCATCTCCTAATTGGTTGGGATTAGAGGTCCACCAAGTCCAGGATTTCCTTTTCATAGTTTCAAAATCTGTCAAACAGGCAAATAATTCTTCAAGTGCATTTATAATGTTTAATTCCGTAAAATAACTACAAGATCTGAACAGCAAACCAATTACAATTTGGGAGTCCTAAAAAGTGGGTTATAAGCACACAGTATTTGCTGTTCTTCTTTAGTATTAAAATGTTTGAAATACACCTTAAAAACTTCTCTGGAGCTACACAACCAGATTCCTTTAGATAAAAAGTAACTCCTTTGAGTACTCAGTGCTGGAGATTGCTAATAAGCACATGCTTTACCATTAAGCCATTATCCCAGCCCCATAAGTAACTTTTAGAAGGCTGGTTTACCATTTGTCAATGAAAGTACTAGGTGTAGTCTCTTGAATAAGAATTTTTTATGGGGGCTGGAGTGGTACTGCAGAGTTATGGAGGTTGCCTGGCATGCACAGGGATGCAGGTTCAAATCCCAGCACCATGTACACAACGAAAGTCACAAAAGAAAAACTAAATAAAACTGATTCTCTCTCACTGCCCCCCTCTCTTTAAAAAAAAAAAAAGAAAGAAAATTTTATGGTAAGTTTATTATGCTTGGCAATCTAAGGATTTTAATATAAAAGTTAAATGAAACAAAGTTACACAGAACTAAAAAAATCTGTCTGTAGTACTTTGGGGAACCTGTTATACAGCATTCTAATTTGGGGGAGTCTGAGGATTAAACACACAGCCTCAAACATCATAATAAGTTTTATATGGCAGGAAAATCCTTTCATCTTGGATGCCGACCTGCTTACAGTTAATAAATCCAACATTTATTTCTTTTCTCCTTTTCTTTTTTTTTTTTTTAGTCCTGGGGACTAAACTTAAAGCAGTCTAGAACTGAACATCTCCAGACTTATATTTTTTGAGACATAGCCTTGCGAAAATGTTGAAGTTAATCTTAAACTTGCATTCCTCCTGCCTCAGTTTCCCTACTAGATTGGATTATAGGTGTGTGCTACCACACTGGGACCCAAAGTTTATTGCTTCCCTCTCTGATGTCTCAAATAAAACATTTGGAATGTAAAAAACAGAACCTTTCTTTACCTTTTTGATTGTAGTTACTTGTCCAAGATAACCAGCAGTCCCACTTTCAATAAGAGGAACATCAGCTGCCAGACACATTCTATTAACATGGTTTCGTGCAGCTAGGAAGAAAAATATTAGTTAGCAAGAGTTTTTGAAAACACAAATTAGTTACATTAAGATGATGTTTGTTCATACTATTTCTGATTTTTATTTTACATACAATTTTCTCATGGCTATGGTCAAAGGATTACAGCTGCTAATTATAGACATTTCTAAGACACCTAAGCTTAGCAACTTTTTTTTTTTTTTTAAAGAAAGAGGGACAGTGAGAGAAAGAGAAACAACTTTAGTTTTTCATGTGGCCTTTGTTGCTACAACACTCAGTTGTGTGCGTGGTGCTGGGGTTCGAACTCAGGTCCTTGCGCATGCTAGGCAAGTGCCATAACTGCTGAGCCACCGCTCCAGCCCCTAGCTTAGCAACATTTAAAACAAGGAATTTATATCACAAATTTACTTTAAGTCAAGTGTTATTGCACATGCCTGTTGTAATCCCAGGAACTGAGGAGGCTACGGCAAGAGGATCTAAGTTGGAGGTCAGCCTCAGCAATTTAAGAAGACCCTCAGCAATTTAGTGAGACCCTATCTGACAAAGAATTGGGGATGTAGCTCAGTGATAAAGCTTCCTTGGATTCAATCTTCTACCAAAACAAAACAAAAACACAAAAATTTATTCCAGAAAAAGCATACCTAGAAACAAATAATTATTAAATTTCAAAATTTGAAAGTACTAGGGCTGGGAGTGTCAGCTTACCTAATATGCTCAAGGCCCTTGGTTCATTCTATGGCCAGCATTGCTACTGCTGTACCTTTGCAAAAACACTGTTTTAATGTATTCTGTAAACTGCTAGAATTATAGTAGAATTACTGTAATTATAAGGTAGAATAAAGAATGAGGAATACTGGGTGTGGTGACATACACCTATAATCCCAACACTCACGAGGCTAAGGCAAAAGGATCACAAGTTCGAGACCAGCCTCAGCAACTCAGGAAGGGCCCTGTCTCAAAATAAAAAATAAAAAGGGCTGGAGATGTGTCTCAGAGGTTAAGCACCCCTGGGTTCAAGGGGCGGTACCAACAGCAATAATCAAAAAGAAATGTGAATACCAACTTGAACTATTAAGGCAGTTTACAGTTAGGAAATATTAGTCAAGTTAAAAGAATTATTCAGCCTTTCAATGTTTTTCCTTTTGGTATTTCTGAACAAATTATTACAAACTGACTTGACAGAAATACTTTTACATGTGGAAATAATTACAGGCAAAGAATATTATTCAAATATTTCTCCCCACATTCCAGACACACAGATGTGTTAACACTGGCTAATTACACAAAACTGTACTATATGAAACACCAAAGTTTTTTATGTTATAAAAAGCTTAAATACAATATTAAAATATGTACATCTAATACAACCTAGTCAGATGTGGTGGTACACACATTTCATCCCAGCTACTCAGGAAACTGAGGCAGGAGGATCTTAAGTTCAGGTCCAGTCTGGGCAACTTAGCCACACTTTATCTCAAAATTAAAAAATAAAAGTCTGGAGACGTAGCTCACAGGTAAAGCACTTGCCTAACAAACATGAGGCCCTGGGTTTATTTCCTAGCACTACCAAAACAATATCCAATCTATTATCTTTCTTATACAGTACCAGACACACTTAAAATAATTCAATGGCCAGGCACAGTTGCATATGCCTGCAATCCCAGCAACTCAGAAGGCTGAGGGAGAAGGATCACAAGTTCAAGATCCTGAGTAATTTAGACCCTGTCTCAAAACAAAATTAAAAAAGGGCTGGGGTGCTAGAGCAGTGGCTCATTGGTTGGAGTGTTTGCCTAGAAAGCTTTGATATAGAGAAGTTAAAATACTAGAAAGTTGAAATAGTAATCTTACCTCTGTTATCTAATGCATTCATAACCAATATAAACTGTCGGAAAAATTCCACATTATAGTCGGGGCTACAAAGCAAAATAAAAAAAAAGTCACCAAAACTAGCCTTAGACGTCATCTTCACAGTATAATACAAAATTCTAAAGTGTAATAAAGTAACTATAATACAAGATAAAACTGATGTTAGAAGTATACACCATGTAAAATTCTGACTTTTTCAAGCATAAGCAGTTTTAAAAGAAATTATTTCCCTCAAATTCCTATGCTTTTTGGATAGCTACCTAGGCTTGTAAGAACAGGATCTCAAACTAAAAGAAAGATGGCATGACCTCACTAGTCCCACCAGGCCTTCTCTGGGCCACAAGTGCCTGGGAACATATAAAGAACACATTCCCAGGATCTGCTCGGCCTATGGCTTCACTTCACATGGTCAGGATCAGGCAGGGCTCAGGCCTCTAGGGTCTCTGCTTTTAGCACACTGGGAAAACAGTGTAGGAGGGTTATAGGGCTATAGGCAGGTCTGTAGACCAAACATTCAGAGGAAAAAAAATAAGCTAGAGATAAAAATGCCCTGAGAGAGCATAAGACTGCCTCTAATTCCACTATCTCAAATAAGGATTATTTTTAACAACATTTATTTATGAGCTAGAAAATAACTATACATAAAGTATAACTTAGGGGATGGGGATGGGGCTCAGTGGTAGGACACCTGACTAGCATACCCAAAACCCTAGGTTCAATCCCAATACCACAATAAAATATACATATAAGTATATGTGTACATATGTATGGATATATATATATATAAAATTTAATTTATGCCCAGAGTTCCTTTGCTTTAACACCTCCAAAATTAAATACTCTATCTTTACTGAGAGATAAGCATATTTATATACTATCAAAATTATTGATGCACTGTAATTCCCAGTGTTAAATTACAAAGTCAGAGACCTAATAATTATTTTGAAAGGGAACCTTTTAAATTGTAAAGGTGATGGGGCTGGATCAGTGGCTCAGCAGTTGTGGCGCTTGCCTCACATGCACAGGGACACAGGTCCAAACCCCAGCACCACGTACACAGCAAAGTGTCAGAGCAGTGAAAGCTACACAAAAAACTAAATAAAATTCATTCTCTCTCACTGTCCCTTTCTCTTTAAAAAAAAAAAAAAAAAATTGAAAAGATGACAGCTAAAATCAATCACAATGAAATATAGCTAGAAATGACTGAATCATTATATACAAAGATATTTTAGTTTAAAGCATTGTATTTAAAAACAAGAGGTGAGGGGGCTGGGGTGGTGGTGGCTCAGTGGTTACAGTGTTTGCCTGGCATGTGTGAGGACGCAAGTTTGAACCCCAGCACCATGTACACAGTGAAGTCTCAGAGCAATGAAAGGTACATGAAAAACTTAATAAAAACTGACTCTTTATCTCACTGTCCCTCTTTCTTAAAAAAAAAAAAAAAAAAAAAAAGGCTGAGCATACTGACACAAGCCGTGTCTGTAATCCCAGCAGTTTGGAAGCCTGAAGAAGGAGGATCACAAGTTCTAAGCCAGCCAGCCTCAACAACTTGGTGAGACCATGTTTCAAAAATACATAAATAAATAAAAAGAGAGTCAGGCACAGCAGTGGACCCGTGTAATCTTAAAGGCTCAGGAGGCTTAGGAAAGCTTAGTTCAAAGCCAGCCTCAGCAACGTAGCAAGACCCTATCTCAGGGGAGAATAAAATGGGGGACTGGGGATGCAGCTCAGTGGTTAAGCACCTCTGGGTTCAATCCACAGTACCAACAACAACAAAAGAACCAGACTGGGAGCAGGAGCCGTGGCTCAGTGATTATGGCGCTTGCCTGGTATGTGCAAGGATGCAGGTTCAAACCCCCGCATCACATACACAATGCAGCGTCGGAGCAATTAAAGCCACATGAAAAACTAAATAAAATTGATTCTCTCTCTTAAAAAAAAATTTTTTTTTTTTAAAAAGGACTGGGGATGTAAGTCAGTGGAAAGCACCTCTAGTATGAAACAATCCCTATTATGAAACAAAATAAAAAATGAGGTTTTTCATAAATTTCCAAGTAACTTATTGAACAACAAAATAATTTAAATATACATAAACGGATTAAAAAAAACCAGTTAACTTATGTGAGCACACACTACCAGATTTTCATTATTCTAGAAAAATCATTTTAAAAAAGCATGATTTTGGCTGGAGCGGTGGCTCAGCGGTTACGGTGTTTGCACAGCATGCGCAAGTACAGTGGTTCAAAATCCAGCACCCACATGCACAACTAAGTGTCAGAGCAACGAGAGCCATGTGAAGAACTCAATAAAAATTGATTCTTTCTGTCTCTCTCTCCCTCACTGTCCTTCTCTTTAAAAAAAAAAAGGGGGAGGGGCTTCTGAAACCATGAGCACCCCAATAAAGTTTAAAAAAAAAATAACAAAATAAAATAAAAATTAAAAAGTATGATTCTGGGCATACACATCTGGCTAATAAAAATAACATACTTTAATTAAACTTATTTAAATTTAAATTTATAGCAAAAACAACTTTGCAACAATAATTAGAGCATACTTCATGATGCTGTCATGGTAAGCTACAATATTAGCTTTGGGGTAAAACTGTAGCACACTTTCTTTGGCAACCTGAAAAACAAACAACAGTAAATTAGTTCAACATTTTTGTTTATATTTGAACTCTACTTCTGGCAGACACAATAAATGATTTTTCAATTACTTATGTAGTAACCTTATTTATGTTAAACACTGAAGAAATACAAAAATGTAATAAAATTTCATTAAGATTAAACTACACACATATTTATAAAATAACAGGACAGCTCTCTTCTATACCCTACCGCATACACTTCTGTATGACTGGTAAGTCTCAGAAAAAAAATACAAAATGTGGGAATGAGATGTAACTCAAAACAATTAAGTTCGTGGCTAGCATGCATGTGGCCTTAGGTTCAACCTCCATCACTGAAAAAATAGTATGCAGCGGCTCAGTGGTAGAGTACTTCTCTAGCATGTGCAAGGCCCTGGGTTTGATCTTCAGCACTGTTTAAAAAAAAAAAAACCTGTGTATATATACACACATTGCAATAACCAAATGTCATTCAAAAAAAGACATTAAAGGGGCTGGAGCGGTGGCTCAGCGGTGGCTCACTTGCCTGGCAAGCACGAGGACCCGGGTTCAAACCCCAGCACGGCATACACAACTGAGTGTTGGAGCAACTAAAGCCATGTGAAAAACTCAATAAAGTTGTTTCTCTTTAAAAAAAAAAAAAAAAAAAAAAAAGACATTAAATAACCATCTGTACTGAAACATAGAAATAAAATTTGTATGAGAGGAAGACCTTACTGAGTCTAAAAGGTTTAGCTAAGAACCACTGAAGAAAGAAGCCAAAATGTGAAAAATAAAAACTGGGAGTTGGACAAAAGGGCTTAGAGAAAAGGGAAAAGATACTTTAAGACCAGAAATAATGAAGCATAATATTCAAGACTAGCAGGGTGTGATGGCGTACACCAGCTCCAGATGCTTGGGCAGGCAGATCACAAGTTCAAAGCCAGCCTCAGCAACTTTGTAAGACCCTGTCTCAAAATAAGAAACAGAAAGAGCTGGGGAAGTAGCTCAGTACCTAAGTGCCCTTGAGTTCAATCCCTGGTAATGAGAAAAAAAAAAAAATTCAAGACTGGAATTCTTTTGCTACAGAGGAGCAGCCAACCTCTACGGAGTGTAGGAAAACAAGGCCCCTCCTATGTAAAAATCAGAAATTTAAATATGAAGAGGACCCAACAGACACCCTAATTACAGGATTCAGGATTAAGTACAGCACTTCCATTTCCTTGGTAGACCAAAAACAGAGGGCTTTGGTCCTTCCTTCACTTGCATCTTTTTACTTTCTACAAACCCTCAGCTAAAGAGATAGATTTACCCATTTTCTCCCTCTTGCAGAAGAGGCAAAATTAGCCCATTATGTCTTGTTAATAGAACACCTAAAAAAATCTTAAAGTGGGCAACTTATATACCATTTACTTTAATATTTGAGTCCTCTTCTTTTGAGAAAATAAGTGAAAATGATCAATAACAATATTGATATCATTAACATTAATAAATTGTAGAATAAGCTCTAGATTATGATTTCCAACCTATTTTAATGCACTTGTTAATTTAATTCAAATATCTGTAGAATTGGAAAATTGGGACTTGATGAGTTAATCTGAGATCCTAAAATATTCATCAGAGTTACAGAAACAAAAAAAAAAAGTTACAGAAACAGAATGAGAAACAGTTACCTGTGCCTTTGATCTTCCAACATGTTTCTTTTGAAACAAAAACTGGCGGTTGAGGTTGCTGACGTCAATAGTATCCAGATCAATCTACAAATATACAAACCCCAAATAAATTCCAAACCTTGTGGAGTGCTTTTTATTTTTTGTCTTTTTTTTTTTTTCTTAAAGAGAGAGGGATAGGGACTAGTGCAGTTATGGACCAGGATGCAGGTTTGAACCCCAGCACCATGTGCACAACAAAGTGTCAAGAGTGATGAAGGCCACATGAACAATTAAATAAGATTCATTCTTCCCTCCCCTCAAAGAACATCCTCCCACATGCCAAGCAGTAACCACTGAGTACCTCTCCAGCCCCATGTTGTGGTATGTTTGAGCAATATTACTATCCTTAGTATACATAACCCAGAACTTTTTTTTTTTTAGAGAGAGAGGGATAGTGAGAGAAAGAATCAATTTTATTCAGTTCTTCATGTGGCTTTCATTCTTCCGACACTTGGTTGTGTAGCTGGTGCTGGAGTTCGAACCTGTGTCCTCACACATGCCAGGCAAGTGCCTTAACCACTGAGTCAAGGCTCTAGCCCAACCCAGAACTTTTTAATATTTGCTGTATTAGCAGAGAAAATACTAAACGGTTAAGCTGCCTTACTCGGCCATGCATGCTTGTATCCCCAGCCAATCATTCAGGAGGATCACAAGTTCAAGACCAGCTTCAGCAACTTGGTTAGGCACTAAGCAGCTTAGTGAGACTTGTTCTCAAAAGAAAAATAAAAAGGGCTGGGGACATGGCTCAATGGTAGAGTACCTGCCTTGCATGCATGAAGCTCTGGTTTCCATCCCTAGCACAAGGGGAAGAAAAAGGGGGAGGGGGGTGCTGGGGAATGTGACTCAATGGTTAAGCACCCTGAATGTAATCCCTAGTACCCCCAAAATAAGTAATAAATAAAAATGGGCTGGGGACATAGATCAGTGGTAAAGTGCCCCTGCCTTCAATCCCCAGTAGCTCTCCCCCAAAAACATAAATATAAGGAAAGGAAAAAGAAAGTGCTCAAATCTTTTCATTTCCTTTCAATAAACTTAATAAATAGCAATCAAATGTTCTGTGAGTGGGTGGACAGGTGGGCTGGACTGACAATCATAGTTACTATCGAGGCTGGGGCAGGAGGCTCTCAAGTTGGAGGCCAGTCTGTTCAACAGTAAAACCTGTCTCATAAAACAAAAACAAAACAAACAAAAAGAAAAGCACACAACCTATGCTTTAGATTTTTTTGTTATTTTGTTTATGGTACTGGGGACTAAACCCAGGGCCTTGGGCATACTGGGAAATCACTCTAGTACTGAGCTACATCCCCAGCCTCTAACTGTAAAATATCCTAATAGTTTTGGTTATAATTTATGAAAATCATCAAAACATAGAACCACCTAAGGATTTATTAGTACCTTCTAAATTTACTATAAAAATTGAATTAAACCAAATAAAAATACATTAAAAAGTATAACCTTTTGCGCAAGCAGGTAATTCCAGCAGCATGGTAGGCTGAGATAGGAGGTTCACAAGTTCAAAGCCAGCCTCACAACTTAGCAAGGCCTTGTCTCAAAAAAAAAAAAAAGAAAAGAAAAGAAAAAAAAGAAAAAGGGCTGGGAAGATGTGGTTAAGTGCCTGTGGGTTCAATCTCTGGTACCAAAATAAACAAATAAATAAGTAAATAAAAGAAAGTATGCCTTATATTTCAGGTTCCCACATCATTATTTGGGTAGAGGGGTGCTGGGGATTTGAACACAGGGACAATTTACCAGTGAGCTACATCCTCAGCCCTATTTATTTATTTACTAAGACAGAGTCTCACTAAACTGCTGAGGCCTGTCCTGAACTTGAGATTCTCCTGCCTCAGCATCCCCCAGTTGCTGGGAAATTTACTCTTTTATCTATTACAAAATGGTTCTTTTAAGATAGTATAAGACCTGCCGGTTAGAGCACGCCTGTAATCCCAGCAGCTCGGAGGGCTGAGACTGGAAGATTGCGAACTCAAACCCAGCACCAGTAATTTAGCCAGGCCCTAAGCAATTTAGGGAGACCCAGTCTCAAAACAAAAAAGTGCTGGGGAGGGGCTGGAGCAGGCTCAGAGGTTTCCCCGCTTGAGGACCCAGGTTCAAACCCCAGCACCACGTACTCAACTGAGTGTTGGAGCAACTTAGGCCATGTGAAAAACTCAATAAAGTTGTTTCTCTCTTAAAAAAAAAAAAAAAAAGTGCTGGGGATGGGGCACAGTGGTTAAGTGTCCTAGATTCAATCCCCATTACAAAAAAAAAAAAAAAAAAGTATCAGCACTTATTAGCGTATTTGGATTTGTGGTATAGAACTGGATGTGGGGGCTGGAGCAGTGGCTCTGCGGTTGGAGCGCTTGCCTGGCATGTGCAAGGACCCGGTTCCCACCCCCAGCACCACATACACAACTAAGTATCTAAGAAACAAATAAGCTGAAAAAATAAAGTTGATTATCTCTCTCCCTCTCTCTCTTAAAAAAGAAAAAAAAAAAGAATTGGATGTAAAGACTAAAAACGTGTAAATTCTTTCCTTCTAATCATTCCTTAGATCACAGTCTGCCACCACTCATTCATTACCATCTATCACCTCCACTTTTTTCTTTCTTTCCACATTGCCAGTACACCTTAAGACACTGTAAACTCACATCCAGGTGATATGTCCAGTCTCCAACAACGGAAACAGCTTGACTTAAAATTACAGTAGCTTCCTGTGGTCGTTCACCGAAGCAAAAGTTAGAAACCTAACCACATTTTCAGCGAAAAACGAACGAGTACCTAAGCTGTACGCCGCGGAGGAGCGCAAGCCCCAAAGGAGTCCTGCCACTTGCGTCGCGACCCAGGGTAAGTCACTAAACCCCATTGCATTTCACTTCCCTCATCTGTTAAAAATAAAATGAGATGAAGACAGCGCACACCCATGGAGTGGTGGTAAAGTTAGAAGAGCTAATGCGCAAACCGCCGGAGACGAGCGCTCAGGACGTGGTGGCTGTTACTAAAGCTGTCCTCTGGGCCATTATTTCTGAGTTAGGGGGGAGACCTTCGAATTAAAGTCACAACATCCACGCGAGGCTCAATCACCTCCTGCATCCCGCTGCAACTGGGGAGCAGTTTCAAAGTTAAAAGGTACGAGGCCACTTCCCCCGCTTCGCGACGCCGCGGACTGGCGCAGTCTGGGGGGCGGCCCCGCGCCGGAGCGTCCGGAAGACCCGGGCCCGCGGCCTCTCGGCGTCCGGAGCAGGCCCGACGTGCGAAGGCTCGCCCCGGCCCTGCCCAACAGCTCCCTCTACACCGGCAGCCACGACCCAGGGCCTCTCGGGCCGCTCCCGCCACCCCAAATCCGCGCCCGAACTCTGGGCCCCAAGCCCCCGGCCCCCGCACCACAGCCCGCCATTCAGCCAGCGCGCGCCCGGCCCTCACCAGGTCGATGTGAGAGAAGCCGGTGAGCACGAGGTTCTTAAGGAGCTCGCAGCCGATGCCGCCTGCGCCCACCACGAGCACCCGGCCCCCGGCCACGGCCTCAGCCAGCTCCCGGGGAAGCCCCCGAGATAGTGCCATGGCGGGCCGTCCACGAGCCGCGGCGGAGGCGCAGGCGGGAGATCTGAGCCGCGCCCGGAAGCGGGTGGGGGAAGGGCGGCCGCGCTTCCGCTCCTGCGCACTGCGGCCGCCAGTCGGCGCCAGGCAGGCGGAGCCCCGCAGTCTGGCGGGTGTTTGGTGGGCCTTGGGGTCCCGGCATTGCTCTTTACGAGTGGCTCTCTGACCTCCGTGAGAAGACGTTACACATAAGCGCACAGACGTGTCCCGCCTGAAAAGCCCTTTAAGATCCCCTGTTAGGCTGGGGTTTGAACTCCCAACTAAGACTTCACTTTCGAGTTGGAAAACTGTCCCTATATGTAAAGAGTTCTTACAAATTAACAAGAAAACAGGGCAGAGTTGGTGCTTAGCAGATGCTTAGCATGTGTAAAGCCCTGAGTCTGATTCCTAGCATTACAAAAACCGACAAACATGCAAAATAGCGTTGGGATTAGTTTCACCTAATAAACTGGCAAAAAAAAAGTATATAACATTCTATTGTCAAAGGATAGGGAAACAAACACTCTGCAGTATTATGATGCACCCTTTGTTTTTGGTCCAGTTCTTTACTCACAATTCTCTCCCCAAAGCAGGCTACGGAAACTAGAATCTCTTCCCCGAAGTAGGTCATAGAAACTCTAATCTTCCCCACCTTCCGTCTTGGAGTTGGCCATAAAGAAAAAAATTTTTCCTTCCTTGCTGTACAGGATTGAACCCAGATGTTCTCTACCACTAAACTACATCTCCAGCCCTTTTATTTTTTGAGACAGGGTCTCCCTAATCGAATCAGGCTGTCCTCAAACTTGCCATCCACCTGCCTCAGCCTCCAGAGTGGCTAGCGTGAGCCACCAAGCCAAGATTCCATAAAGAAAAAAAGTAAATTTATTTTTTAAGAAAGAGAGGGACAGGGGCTGGAACAGTGGCTCAGTGGTTTCGGTCCTTGCCTGGCAAGCGTAAAGGACCCGGGTTCAAACCCCAGCACCACGTACACAACTAAGTGTTGGAGCAACTAAAGCCATGTGAAAAACTAAATAAAGTTGTTTCTCTCTTTCTCTGTCTCTCACTGTCCCTCTCTCTTAAAAAAAAAAAAGAAAAAAAAGAGAGGGACAACCTAAACCCAGGCTCAGGAGTAGACAAACTTATGTATTAGATCCATAGAACAAAAATGCAAAATGTTAATATTTATGAGATACAGTTGCAAGATACTTCAGCTGTATACCTCTACAAAAATGTAAATGTTTAATCCCATTGTCAAATATTTTGAAGAATAACAAGGGATGATAGGAAGGGAGGAGAAGGAGAAATGTTGGAACTAAGATAAAGCAAGGTACATTCCAAGCAGTTATAAATGTCACTGTGTATACTATAGCCATATATATATATAAATGTTCTTCATAGGTATAAGAATTATACCCAAAAGAAAGGCAAGGGATCAGGGGACTGGAGGAGGGAGGTAGAGGGATGTGTGTGTGTGTGGGGGGGGTACTGAACAAATTGTATTGCTGAGGGACTGGAGAGGAGGCTTGGTGGTTACAGCACTTGCCTGGCATGCGTGAGTACACAAGTTCAAACCCCAGCACCACATACATAAAGAAGTGTCCAGGGAACTAAAATCACATGAAAAACTAAAAAAAGAATGCTTCTCCCTGTCTCTCTCTCTCTCTCTCTGTCCCCTCTTTCTAAAAACAAAAACAAAAACAACTGTATTGCTGAATTGTGTGCATCCAGGAATATGTGACAACTATTTCTAACATTATGTAAAACTATAATGCACTAATAAAAATAAATTTAAAAAAAAGAATGGGACAGTGAGAGAGAGAATCAATTTTTATTTAGTTTTTCATGTGGCTCTCATTGCTCCAACACTTTGTTGTATATGTGGTGCTGGGGTTCAAACCCGGGTCCTTACACATGCCAGGCAAGTGCCGTGACCGCTGAGACACCACTCCAGCCCCCATAAAGAAAAATTCTAATTCTTGACAGTAGGTCATTAGGCCTGTTTCATTCCAGAAGGGTCCTACCCCTACCCAGGAGGGAACAGGCATGTTGCACAGAGAGGCCAAGCAGACTGCTGGACAGACAAGCCTTGCTGGGTTTTCCCATCCAGCCTGTGAGCATTAGGTCACACCTTTTGTGTCCAGTCACATTTCTACAAGGTTGTCCATGCTTCAATCATGCCTATGAAATAAAGTCTCTATGAAAACTCAAAAGAACAGGATTAAGAGAGCTCCCAGATAGCTGAACTCATGATGTCAGCCCAAAGAGAGTATGAAAGCTCCACACCCATCCTCCCGCACCACACCTAAGTTCCTCTTCATCTGTATCTTTTGTAATAACCTTTATAATAAACTGATAAATTTGTTTCCTTAAATTGTGTGAGCCACTCAGATTGATTGGACTCAAGAAGGGGGTTGTAGGAACCCCAACGTAGAGTGGATGGGTCAAAAGAACAGGTAGCACAATCTAGGGCATACAATGGGCATCCAAGGCGGGGAAGGGGGACTATGGGGGACTGGGCCCTTAACCTGTAGGATCTAATGGTATCTCTAGGTAGTGTCAGAACTGAGTTGAATTAAAGGACACCAGCCGGTGTCTATCACAACAGAACTGATTGCTTGCTTACGATGCCTGAGAAAACCCCCATACATCTGGTGTCAGAAGTGACCTGTATTATGGAACTTTAGTAGGAGAAAAAGTCTTGAGTTGAAATATGGGGGTTTTGTTTTGTTTCTTTCACCAACACACAGCACACACTCCCATATACTCCAGGTAAATATTCTACTTTTTTTTTTTTTTAAGAGAGAGGGACAGTGAGAGAGACAGAGAAAGAGAGAAACAACTTTAGTTTTTCACATGGCCTTCGTTGCTCCAACACTTAGTTGCGTACGTGGTGCTGGGGTTTGAACCTGGGTCCTCATGCTTGCCAGGCAAGCGCCGAAACCGCTGAGCCACCGCTCCACTCCCCCCCCCAGGTAAATATTCTAAAGAAAGATTCTACAGATTCTAGAGGGGAATTTAGCAGTAGGATGATTTTAAAAAACCTACAAGTGTGCAGGGTTTCACTATTATTGGGTTTTGTGTGTGTGTTTGCTTGTTTTATTTTGAGAAAGGGTCTCATTGTGTTGCCCAGGCTGGCCTCCAACTGCTGGGCTTACACAGCTCTCCTATTTCAGACCTCTGAGTAGCTGGGGCTACAGACACTAGACACACAACCTGACACCCACAGATGAAGATAAATGTCATTCTTTTTTCTTTTTGCAGTGCTAGGGATCAAACTCTGGGCTTAGCGCATGCTATGCAAGCACTCTGTATAGAGCTACATCCCCAGCACTTGTGTGCAGATTTTGATCTATTCATTCTGATTCTAGGATTTTATCCTGTGTTGAAGTGAGAATGCAACTCAGTGGCAGAGCACTTCCCTAGCATGGTAGAGGGCCTGGGTTTAATCCCCAGCACACACACACAGAAAAAAGCCAGACACTGAGACAGGAGGATTACAAGTTCAAGGCCAGCCTCACCAAGTTAACGAGACCCTGCTTCAAAATAAAAAATAAAAAGATCTGGGGACATGGCTCAGTGGTAAACTGCCTCTGGGTTCAATCCCTGATACCACACACACACACACAAAAAAAAAAAAAAAAAAAGAGAGAGGGAGAGAGATTTAACTCTAGTGATATATGGTCATTACAACAAAAACTGGGAAAAACACATAGCTAAAATTTGTATAAAGCTTTTGTATATATTTTTTTTAAATCTTGTAACAATTACAAACTATATTGTGGAGAAAATATCAATGGGGGAAATGCTCACAGTAAAATGTTAAATGAAAAAGAGAGAAACCCATTCATACATATAGGAATTCAGGTTGACTCGACTACAGCGATCTTGAATTGTAAATACCATGATTGCTCCTGAGAAACCCTGCTGCTTTCCCCAGGTGGGTTTCCAGCATTCTATAAATAAACAAAACCAACCAGGTGCGGTGGTGCACACCTGTAATCCTAGTGATTTAGGAGGCTGAGGCAGAAGGATCTCAAGTTCAAAGCCCACCCTCAGCAACTTAGCAAGGCCCTGTCGCAAAATAAAAGAAAAATATAAAGGGCTGGGGAATGCAGCTCAGCGGTTAAAGTACCTCTGAATTCAATCCCCGATACAAAACAAAACAAAAAACAACAGCAAAAAGACTGAAATAAAAAAATACTACAGTAAATATTTATGTGATAGAATTTTAGTTCTTTGAACTTTTATGTTTCCCGAACTCTCATGCTCAATGAAGAAACACCTAAAAACAAAAAAAAACTTGAGTCTGGGACTGCAATTCAGTGGCAGAACATGCTGAGCATGAGAGAAGACCAGGGTTCAATCCTCAGCACCTCAAACAAATAAGTTGTTAGAAGAAAGTATTTTTAAAAATCAAAAATGGAGAAAAATGCTATTTGATTTCTGTGGTCTTTTTCTGCAGCTGCTGGGTTCATCAATCACACACCAAGCTGGTCCATAAGAAAGACTCAGGTGGCTATTCTAACATAGGAAGTGCAAGAAGAGCCAGAGTCCAACCACAGTGGAGGACACCCCTGCCTTAAGGGCTGCAGAGTTCTTCTCCACCAATAGCTGGGCTCTCACAAAGGCTAAACCTAAAAGATGCCCTCATCTTGGCTGACCTTCCTTCCGTCTGCAGACACTCTAATTCCAAGTCCCCTTCTTTGGATTCTTTCCTGCCTGTCTTGTCTTCCCTCGGCCTGGGCTGGGTTTGGTGCCTAATTCTCAGGACTTGTGTTTTTCTTTGTGGGTATGTTGGGTGTGTGCGCACATGTGTATAAAAGTGAATTATGCTTGCCCACCTAAACAAGGGATAACAGGACACAAATGCAAGAAGTAAGAAGCTGAAAGCCCTGCTCACACCACAACCCTGTCCTACTTATCAGGGAGTTTGCTGAGCAGGTGTCTTTCTAGACCTAAGTCTTTCACAGAGTGATATACAGAATTTTACTTGTTTTGTTTTTGTACTGGGAATTGATAAGGGGTACTTTACCACTCAGTTGCATCCCAAGTCCTATTTATTTATTTTGAGAAAAGTATTTGCTAAACTGCTAAGTCTGGTCTCAAACTTGCAATCCTACTGTCTTAGCCTCCTGAGTTGCTGGGATTAAAGGTCTGCATTACCACTCCTGGCCAGAAATGGAACTATACTAGATTTATTTTCCTTTATCTGGCATGCCACAAAATAGTTCTTTATGGTACTAGTTATGGTGGCACATGCCTGTAATACCAGAAATTTGGAATCACAGGTTTGAGGCCTGTTTGGATAATCTAGCAAGATCCTGTCTCAAAATTTAAAAAAAAAAAACAAAACAAAACTGGAGATGTACCTCAGTGGTAGAGCACCCCAGGGTTCAATACCCAGTATTGGAAAAATAAACAAACAAAAAAACATTTTTATGGAATCACAGGAAAGCCCCAGCTAAGCTGCATTCTATTAACAAAGGTAAGACCCAATATGAGTGTATATAACTAGATTCAAGCATGTGTTTGATCAGCAAGCGGTTTGTCTCCATCTTAAAAATCAGAAACTGAACACCTAGATAGGATATCTGAAAATGTTATCAGACTTCTGATCCTTAAAGGCACTCTTATGCAACATCTCTTCTCTATCATCTCATCAAGGAAGGGATACCTGGCTATTTAAATAAATCCAAATATTCTACCTGTAAATCTTATCAGTCTGCTTTCTCTTCCAGCTGGAGTGACTGGTCTAGCAGGCTGAGGCAATCTCTACCTACAGCACAAATGCCAGAGGGAAACTGGTGGTCACTGTGCCAGCATGACAGAGAAACACAAGCTCCCTCTGCAGGGCGATGCTCAGGGTCAGCTGCAAACTCAGCATTCCCGGAGCCTGAGAACTTCGTGTGTACACACACAGCCACTTTCCCTCAGGCACCCAAGAGGGCAGGATCAGGTGTGGCTCTCAACAGTAACACATGATCCAGAAGGACACCACCCCATGATAACCTGGGCCTCATCATCTGCATCTACGCAGGCAAAGAGCATGTCTGAACATGGCTACAGTGAGTGTTTTCACATTGCTGTCAAGGAGCCTCAGAAGGAAGGGGTTGATAACACATAAACTCAATGAAGAACAGGGAGACTGGAAAGGTGGACAGTTAGGCGGAGGGACAACATCCAGATAGAGTGAGAGCCTCTTCTTGGGATGCTGCCAGGACCAGAAGGTGGGAGTGGGTGAGGTGGGGATGGGAGCATAGGCCTGGAACAGGAACAGGCCTCAGCAGTCACCGTTGCAGGGCAGAGGCCTCAAGCAACTAGAGCAGGCTTGGTGTTTGCTCTGGCAGCATTGGCAGTAGGGTGCAGTAGGGTGCAGAGGCAGGAGGGTCGTGACAGGCTGACTATGCTCTTGGCTCCAGCTTCTTTCCCTTCCTCCTAGTATGCCCAAGAGAATGCCTGTGCAGGGAACACTGGTCCTCTGGGCGAGAGAGAAGTCACTTTCTAACCTGTTGCTGTTCAGTCAGGTCACTGACCCTGAAGGATAGACTAGCCCATGGCCAGGTCCCAGCTCCAACCCCACCACAAGTGCCACAAAGCAAAAACATCAACACTTACAAATAAGAATTATGGGGGCTGGAGTGTTGGCTCGGCAGTTATGGTGTTTGCCTGACATGAGAGAGGGCATGAGTTCAAACCCCAGCACCACGTATACAACGAAGTGTTGGAACAATGAAAGCCATGTGAAAAAATAAAGTTGATTCTCGATTAAAAAAAAAAGTGGGGGGCTTAAAAAAAAAAGTGGGGGGGCTGGAGCGGTGGCTCAGCAGTTACGGCACTTGCCTAGCATGCGTGAGTATGCGAGTTCGAACCCCAGCACCATGTACACAACAAAGTGAGGAATGAGGGTCACATGAAAAACTAAATAAAGATTGTTTCTCTCTTTAAAAATAAACAAATAAATAAATAAGAATTATGAGCCTACAAGGTGGTGCATGCCTATAATCTCAGTTACTCAGGAGGCTGAGGGAGGAGGATTACAAGTCCAATGCCAGCCTTGGCAACTGAGCAAAGCCCTCTCTCAAAATAAAAAATAAAAAAGGCTGGGATGTAGCTCAGTGGTACAGCACCCCTGGGTTCAATTCCACTACTGCAAACAAGAATTATGGCAGGGGGGCTGGAGTGGTGGCTCAGTGGTTACAGCACTTGCCTGAGATGTGTGAAAACGCAGGTTCAAATCCCAGCACCATGTACACAACAAAGTGGCAGAGCAACGGAAGTCACGTATGTGAAAAACTAAATAAAACTGATTCTCTCTTTCTCTGTCACTGTCCCTCTCTCTTTAAAAAAAGAAAGAAAGAAAGAAAGAAAAGAACAGAACAGAACTCTGGCAGGGGATGCAGCTCAGTGGCAAAGCACTGATGCACATGCACGAGGCCCTGGGTTCCATCACTTGCACAATGAACAACAAAACAAAAACACATGAAAATTAATAATTTGAGGGTTAAAATAAGATAACCACATGTATTTGAATGTTAACATGTTTTAATTTGTATAAATAAAAGAAAATTCTCTACTTAAATAGTAATTCATCTGGGTCTTCTTGTACAATACAAAATTCTTCCATGGGAGTCTGATGATTTTGAGGCCAGCAACTCTGCTCACATGTATAAACTAGAACTGTTCCAAATTCCACAGAAAGACCTGAAAAATACAACATATTCTGGATTCCAGAAAAGAAGATAAAGTTATGAAATACACTTGCAATGTGAAAGTTAAGAGGACAGAGCACACATTCGAGAACAAGACGGCCTGAGTTCCGACCCCAGGCTACAGCCTTGAGAAAGACAGTGTTTATCACGATAGTAAAATTGTTACAAGGAGAGATTAAATAAACTAATACGTAAGAAATCCTTAGAACAGAGGCTGGCACATCGTAAGTGCTCACCGTAAAATAAAACGGTTAAGTAAGTAGATGATAAAAGTGAAGGAGAACGATGACTCAGTATCAGGATAAGTGATGCTCTAAACAAGCTGAAAAAAATAATTATACAAAGCAAAAACTGCTTATAGCTTTCAACAGCAGTTCAGTTGCAGTTAGCTGGGCGTGATGGTGCATGCCTGTAATCCCTGCAACTCAAGAGGCTCAGGCAGGAGGATCGCAAGCTCAAAGCCAGCTGCAGCAACTTAGTGAGGCACTAAGTAACTTAGTGAGACCCTGCCTCAAAATAAAAAATAAAAAGGGCTGGGGATGTGGCTTAGGGGTAAGGCACCCCTGAGTTCAATACCTGGTACCCCCTCAAACACAAAAAAATGCAGTTGCAGTTAATCGTAAGATAAGTGGACACTGATGTCAAAAGGCAGATTTAATAAAAAGTAGCAGGAAAATATACTCCAGATGTGCCACAGCACTGGGAGAAAGGCCTTGGTGATTTGGCCAGTCTTCTGCCAAAACCACAGAACATTGGAGAAAATGAACAAGACTGGAGGCTCCGGAATTCAAGGCATGGTCAAAAGCAGCACTGACCCATTAGACCAATAAAAAAGGATAGAGGGCTTAGCAAACATCCGGGGGAAAAAAAGAATGTGAAAATCTATTGCCTTCTTCTTCAATCAATATAAATAGCAAGGTCTAGCTCTAATTAAGGGTAAGTAAGTACAAGATCATTCTTAGAGAAACTCAAACTACCTCTGTGAAAAAAAAATCTCCAAATACAAACATTTCAGGGCTAACTAAATACCCAACAGAGACAGACACTGACCAGTAAACAAGTCCTACCTTTCCACACAAAATTTCCAAAATAGAGCTTGTGTGTGCGCGGGCATGTGTGCGTGTACTGGGGATGGGACCCAGATCTTGTGTGAACTAGACAAGCATTTTATCATTGAACTATATCTCCAGCCCTTTTTATTTTTATATTTTGAGGTGATCCAGGCTGATATGGAATTTGCAGGCCTCCTGCCTCAGTCTCCCAATCACTGGGATTAAAGGCGTGAGCCACCACACTCAGCCCCAGTTAGCTTTTTATGCCTACTTGAACTTAAACAGGATCAGAAAACCAAGCTTCATCAGACATTTACAGGAAAACTCCAATATAACTCAGGAATGAAAAACAAGCATACAAGAAAACAGCCAATTAGAGGAAACAGACAATGCAGATAATGAATAAAAGCTTCAAAAGGAGAAATATTTCTAAAAAAAAAAAAACACAAAACGGCATGAAAAAATTTCAGAGACAAGGAGGGGCTCTTGGAAAGTAAACTGGAAAGCTAGGCTCAACGTTCACACACTAAGATTTGACTAATGTGACGTTAAACACCGGGCAAAATTCCTCTGGGAACAGAGATGAAAAGAGTGATGCCCCTAGAGAGGAAAGACCCTGCTGCTTGGGAAGGTGGCACAGGGGCCTTCCTGGATACTGGCCACACTCTCCACCTTAATCTGGGGGAGTATGTACACAGCAGTGTGCGTATATAAACACTCATCAAGAAGTGCACTTGAGCCGGTGCAGTGGAATACGCCTGCAACCCAGCAGCTCAGGGGGCTGAGGCAGGAGGATTGCAAATTCAAAGCCAGCACCAGCAACTTCGCAAGGCCCTAAGAAACTTAGCAAGACTCTGTCTTAAGAAAAAAAAAGGGTGGGGGGCCTGGAGCGGTGGCTTGGAGGTTACAGAGCTTGCCTGGCATGCGCAAGTACACGAGTTCAAACCCCAGCACCACATACACAACACCGTCTCGGAGCAATGAAAGTCACATGAAAAACTAAATAAAAGTTATTTTTCTCTTTCACTCTCACTGTTCCTCTCTCTTAAAAAAGAGAAAAGAAAAAGAAAAAAGAAAAAAAGGGGTGCTGGAGCAATGACTCAGCGGTTATAGCACTTGCCTAGCAAGCATGAGGACATGAGTTCAAACCCCACCACCTCATACACAACGAAATGTCTGAGGAATGAAAATCACATGAAAAGCTAAAACAAAAAGATGGCACTGGGAGATGTGGGTCAATAATTCAGCACCCCTGGGTTCAATCCCTGGTACCAAAATGAAAAGCACACTTAAAATAGGCATGGTGGGGCTGGAGAAGTGGCTCAGCGGTTACAGCACTTGCCTGGCATGCCCAAGTACTGCTCCTGTAATCCCAGCAGTTTGGAAGGCTGAGGCAGGAGGAGCATAAGTTCAAGGCCAGCCTCAGCAACTTAGTGAGGCCCAAAGCAACTTAGCGAGATCTTGTCTCAAAAAAAAAAAAAAAAAAAGAAAAGAAAAGAAAAAGGGCCTAGAGCAGTGACTCAGAGGTTAAGAGTGCTTACCTGGCATGCAGGAGGACCTGGGTTCAGACCACATACACAACTAAGTGTTGGAGAAACAAAGGCCAGAAGAAAAGATAAAATAAAATTAATTCTTTCCCCTCTCTCTTTAAAAATGGGGGAAGGGAGACTGGAGCAGTGGCTCAGTGGTTATAGCACTTGCCTGGCATGCACAAGGATGCAGGTTCAAACCCTAGCACCATGTACACAACGAAATGTTGGAGCAACAAAAGTCACATGAAAACACTAAAGTAAAATTGTTTCTCTCTTTCACTATCCCTCTCTCTTAAACAAAAGAGAGAGGGAAGGAGAGGTAGAGAGTGAGAGGAGTAAGGAGAGAGAGAAAAAGACTCAATTTTATTTATTTCTTCATCTGGCCTTTGTTCTTAGGACACCTATTTGTGTATGCAGTGCTGGGGTTGGAACCCACATCTTTGTACATGACAGGCAAGCGCCATAACCGCTGAGCCACCACTCCAGCCCTATAATTTTTGTTTTTTGTTTCTTTTTTTTTGGTACTAGGGATTGAACCCAAGGTTGCTTTACCACTAAACCACAAAACCAGTTCTTTTTCTTTCTTTCCTTCTTTCTTTTAAAGGTTCCACTGTAGCATGGTTTATGTATGTAAATATAAACATATATTTCTTTTCTTTTTTGTTTTTTTTTTTTTTGAGAAACAACTTTATTTAGTTTTTCACATGGCCTTAGTTGCTCCAACACTCAGTTGTGTACGTGGTGCTGGGGTTTGAACCCAGGTCCTTGTGCTTCCCAGGCAAGCGCCGAAACCGCTGAGCCACCGCTCCAGCCCATATATTTTTTTTTTTCAAAGAGAGAGAGGGACAGTGAGAGAGAAAGAGAGAATCAATTTTATTTAGTTTTTCATGTGGGTTTCGTTGCTCCAACACTTCATCGTGTACCCAGTGCTGGGGTTCGAACCTGTGTCCTCGCACGTGCCAGGCAAGCACTGTAACTGCTGAGCCACTGCTCCAGCCCTATATATATATTTATTTTGCAGTGCTGGGGATTGAACACACGGCCTTATGTATGTTAGCCAAGTGTTCTACCACTGAGCAATATCGTTAGCCCCACCTCTAGTCCTTTTAATTTTTTATTTTGAGACAGGGTCTCACTAAGTTGCTTAAGGCCTTGCTAAATTGCAGAGGCTGGCCTTGACCTTATGTTCCTCCTGCCTCAGCCTCCCTAGTCACTGGGATTACAGGTGTGCACCACCATGCCTGGCAATAATTAGAATTATTTTAAAGCATAATATTTTTAAAAGAAGAAAAGGAGGAAACTGATTTTTTTTTCTCTGTAACATGGCTTGGTTCCAATATACATTAGAGTCTAGGCTTATTCTGTAAAGGGAAAAAAATGGACAGAGAGCAAACTCTCTAGGTTTTCCCCACTGCTGTCCTTTTTTTCTTTTTAAGGAGGGGGGGAGAGAGGATAGAAGGAGAGAGAGACAAAGGAGAATCAATTTTATTTATTTTTTCATTTGGCCTTTGTTTCTCTGACCCTAGTTGTATAAATGGTGCTGGGGTTTAAACCAACCTGGGTCTTCACACATGCTAGGCAAGTACTCCAACTACTGAGTCACTGCTCCAGCCGTATTTTATTTTATTCTTTTTTTTTTTTTTTTTTTGAGAGAGAAGGCCAGTGAGAGAGAGAGAGAAAGAGAGACTCAATTTTATTTAGTTTTTCATGTAGGTTTCGTTGCTCCGACACTTCGTTGTGTACATGTTGCTAGGGAGCAAAGTGCCGTTAACTGTGGAGCTACCGCTCCAACCCCCATTTTATTTTTATTTTGAGACAAGGTCTTGCTAAGTTGCCTTGGCTGGCCTCAAACCTGAGATACTCCTGCCTCAGACTCCAGAGTCACTGGGATTATAGGTGTGCACCACTGCACCCAACATGGCTATATTAAAAGTTTATTAAAATAATTTTAATTTCCCAAATTTATACAAAATACTATGATGTTTTATAATTAAATAAGTTTATCATTTTAATAGAATTCCAAAATAATTCTAGAAATGTACAAACTCAAATTAATAAAGGCTGCTTACCTAAATTAGCACTTTGAAGCATGCTGATCAGTGCTGGCATAAGCTGAAATTCAAATATCCTTTGTCCTCCACAGTGGCTACAGGCTGGGACATTAGTGACTTCTGATGTAGGGCAGGTCAAAAAGAGTGGCTCTCCACTCCAGGAGTATCTACAAGGAAAACAAAAAACCTGGAATCAGAGCCACATACATACAAGACATCCCGATATCTAGGGCCATGTTTCGCCCACTTTTGTTCCTAAAGTGTATCATGAGCAATACAAGAGAGGAAAGAAACCACAGCAGCAAGTCTGTAAAGCACAGCAAGAATCTGAAGTCTTGCTGGTGCTGAACTGAGTCAAACTAAGGCTCCAATGAAATCCAGATCAGCCCAACTGCAGAGTAAAGGGACTCCGACCTCCACACTACTGGGCCTATAGCAAAGGGGCATGTCTTTCTAGGAGTATACGTAGTTACTTCTGTACCTACTGTTATCCAAAATATAATTTACACCAGATTAAAAAAAGTTACTAGGGCTGGAGCGGTGGCTTGGCAGTTGCAGCACTTGCCTGGCATGTGCGAGGACACAGGTCTGAACCCAAGCACCAGGTCCACAATAAAGTGTTGGAGCAATGAAAGGCACATAAAAAATTGATTCTGTCTTTCTTTCTCTCTCTCTCT
Source organism: Aplodontia rufa (assembly GCA_004027875.1). NCBI lineage: Eukaryota > Metazoa > Chordata > Mammalia > Rodentia > Aplodontiidae > Aplodontia > Aplodontia rufa. Next base: position 1,812 of record PVKS010021722.1, on the reverse strand, counting down.
CTCACTGTCCCTCTGTCTCTAAAAAAAAAAAAAAAAAAAGTGAAAACAAAAAGAAGAAAGGCAGCTGGGGCTATAGCTCGGTGGTAAGGCACCCTGCATTTCATCCTACTACCAAAAAACAAAGAAACGAACTGACACTTTACCAAAGATAATAGACATGGATGGAAAACAAATACCTAAAAAGACACCCAACATCTTTCAGCAAATGAGGAAATGCAAATTAAAAGCCCAATGAAATAACACTATACTCTTAGAATGCCTAAAGCTAAAAACTGAACGTACCAAGTACTGGCAAAGACGTGCAGGCACTAGAACTCATATACTGCCTGTGGGAACATAATGCTATACACAGCATGGAAAGCAGTTTGGCATTTTCTTAAAAATTTAAACATACCTATACCATATTACGCAACTGATATATCCCTATATATACCACAGAGTTAAAAAAATCAGGATATAGATTCTAGTGTCATATATATATTTTTTTTTTTATTTTTTCTTAGAGAGAGGAACAGTGAGAGAGACAGAGAGAGAGAGAAACAACTTTATTTAGTTTTCACATGGCCTTAGTTGCTCCAACACTTAGTTGTGTACGTGGTGCTGGGGTTTGAACCCGAGTCCTTGTGCTTGCCAGGCAAGCGCCGAAACCGCTGAGCCACCACTCCAGCCCCATAGTGTCATATATATTTAAAAGAACTAATAAGAAATTTTTAAATTCCTCCAACAGGGGACTAATATCCAAAATTTACAAAGAACTCAAAAAACAATCCAAAAACACAATCAAATCAATAAATGGGCCATAGATAAACAGAAACTTCTCAACAGAGGACATTGATCAAGCCAATGAATACATGAGAAAGTGCTCTAAATCTCTAGTAATCAGAGAAATGCAAATGAAAACAACATTAAGATATCACCTTACGCCAGTCAGAATGGCAAAGATGAAGAAAATAAACAATAATAGATGCTGGAGGGGCTGTGGAGAGACAGGCACACTAACACACTGTTGGTGGAACTGCAGACTGGTACAGCCCCTCTGGAAAGCAGTGTGGAGAATCCTCAAAAAACTAGGGATGAGTCCACCATATGATCCTGCTATTCCTCTCCTGGGTATTTTTTTCTAGGGGATTTAGAATCAGCACATTATAGTGACATGGCAATATCTATGTTCATAGCTGCTCAATTTACAATAGCTAAATCATGGAAACAATCCAGATGGCCCTCACTGGATGAATGGATCCAAAAGCTGTGGTACATATATACCATGGAATTTTACACAGCAATTAGAAACAATGATATTGCAGCCTTTGAAGGTAAATGGATGGCAATGGAAGAAATCATGCTGAGCAAAGTTAGCCAGAGACTCAAGGGTTCAATGCTTGCCCTCCTTTGTGAAGGCTAGAGCAAAATCCAGGCTTGGGTGAAAAGTAGTCAAATTCATGTATTAGACCCAGCGAAGGTGTAGTAACACATAATCCAGCAGAACCATAGATATGTGGGGGAAAAGCGGGAGGGGAAAGATGGGGGCGAGGAAAAAAATAAACAAATGTTCTCTGGACAATACATGTCAATTCGGATGCTATTCTTCCGTTAAAATTTAAAAAAAATTTTAAAAAGCAGGATATAGAATATGTCTAGAATGTTTTGTGTGTGAAAAGTTGGGTGGGGGAATAATATGTAATCATATTTGCTTGTACATATAAGCAGCAGCTCTGGAAGGACACACAGGAAACTAATAATACTGGTTACCAGAATAAATTGGGGTGATTGAAACGAAATTTCTTTATTGTATTTATACATTTATGTGTATGC
>PVKS010021721.1:0-34753 GCA_004027875.1 Aplodontia rufa | reverse complement strand
GGAATGAAGGAAGTTTTGGGGTGATGGAAATGTTCTGAATCCTGACTGCGACAGTGGTTACACAACTGTATACATTTGTCAAAACTCAACAAATGGTTGGTACAATTAAAAAGGGTTACCTCTAAGGCATGTGAATTACGCCTCAAGGATTTTTTTTTTTTAATGTATGATGAATGTCAGGGAAGCCTTGGACCAGGCTCGGGACTTCAGCCAGGGATCTCCTGGGACACCTGTCTGAACAGATGTTTGCTGTGAAGGGGACCGGGATGGCTCAAGACAAGCCACTTGGGCGAGGGCAGGTTGTAGTCAGACTCAGCCAGGGAAGTGGAAGTTGGGTTTTACAGATGAGCTTGGATTGATCTTGGCTCTTTTCTTAAAAGTAACATGAGTGTTGGCATGCTCTTTGGCTTTCCTAGGCCTCAAGTTTTGTATCCTTGCCTGTAAAATGGGTGCCAAATCCATCCTGCCCAAATCACAGACTGTCATGCCAATCATGAGTTAAGAAGGGGTGAAAAAAAAATTCTGCAAACTTTGAAATGCTGCACATGTATGCAAACAGAAATGGGAAGGCCAATGTGGAGAACAGCAAGATGAATTTGTAGGCTCTAAGTGAACATACACAATTTAAAAATTATTCACATTGAGCAGGAAGGGAAAAAAGAGTCTGCCTTCTTCCCACTGGAGATTTTGACCACTTATCTTGAGGCTTCAGAGGGTTTGTTTAGATTTGAAGATATGTTGTCTGCAATTCTCCAGATGAAAGAGAACAAAGCTCCTATGTATGGAGGCCCTTATGGGCCAAATTAGATAATGTCATTATCCTATAAACAGGTGATAACGGCAGAGCCAGGCTCATCTCAAACTAATCCAGTTCTAATCCCTTCAAGGGTCTGGAAAGATGTCAGGGAATAAAAGGCCACTGCCACTTAGCAGGCTGTATCTTGTGAATGGATTTGTCATCCTTCAGGCCTGACTATCTGTCTGGTTGCTCAGACATGACAGCAATGGTGGTGGGGGTGGGGTGGTGAGGAAGCACTCCTTCTTAGCATGACTGCGAGTGGGGAAAGTCTTGTGTTCCCTCTGCTTGGACTTGAACCTTAGGAAAGATAGTTGTCAATGGCCTCTTAATAATACCAGCTACTACAATAATAACTACCAACAAGTATTCAGCCCACTCATGGTCTCTGCCAGTGATGGTGGCTCATGCCTGTAGTCCCAGCCCCTTAGGAGGCTAAGACAAGTGGATTGCAACTTTGAGGCCAGCCTCAGCAACTTAGTGAAGGCCTAAGCAAATTAGTGAGACCCTGTCTCAAAATACAAAATAAAAAGGGCTGGGGATATAGCTCAGTGGTCAAGGCACCCTTGGGTTCAATCCCCAGTACCCCCTGGAAAAAAAAAAGAAGAAAAAGAAAAAAGAAAAGAAATGAACAAATCAAAGCTAAAGTCCAAGACAAGGTCACAGGGCAAATAAGAGGCGCAGCCAGATTCCGGCCCAGGCAGTCTGACCCTGGAGTTTTCTGCAGCCCCCATCCACCAGGATAAGAACACCCCTTCCTTTTTCTTTATTCCAGGCACCTAGTGTGGGGGGCCCACTGCAGGTTCATTTCTCTGGGCTTCATTTTCTTTAACCTAAATGGGGATTAATAGGGAATAGAGATTGTGTGAAAATGGATGAAAAACACCTAAGCATGTGCCCCTTACTAAATTACAAAAAAGTCAGGTTCCTTTCCTTTTCCTAAACACCATGGCAGGCAATTTTCTGGTTCTAGGTACAGACTCCTGGTTTGAGTCTCTGAAACTGTTGAAGTGGAGGTCACAGCTGGAGATGTTCTTCCTGCTGGGTGGACATGAAACTCAGCCCCACCATGAGGACAAAGGTCTTCTCTCTGCCCAGGCTGGGATCTCCATGTGCACAAGGGCTAAGGTTTGAATATGGTTTGTCTCCACCAAAACTCATGTTGAGTCTTGGTACCCACTGTAAAAACTGAGAGGTGACAGGAAATTGAAGAGGCATGAGAGATATGATGAATTCACTCTCATAAATGGACTGAGGCAGTTCTGGGAATGGATTAGTTCTCATGCGGAGAGTGTGGTCAGGCCCTTCACATTTTTATGTATTTATTATTTATTTATTTATTTATTTATTCAATTCATTCATTTACCATCCTGGGGGTTGAACCCAGAGATACTTTACTACTAAGCTACATCCCAGTCCTTTTTTTTTTTATTTTATTTTGATATAGAATCTCACTATGTTACTTAGGGCCTTGCTAAATTGTTGAGGCTAGCCTTGAACTTGTGATCCTCCTGCCTCAGTATCCCTAGTCACTAGGATTGTGTGCGTGTACCACAGCACCCAGCTCCCTCTGTCTCTTCTGCACATGCCTACTTCCCCCTTCTACTTTTCTACCACATTCAGAGTAGCACTTGGCCTTCACCAGAAACTAGGCAGATGCCAATGCCATGCTCTTAGGCCTCCAGAACTCTGAGTTAAATTTCTTTTCTTTATTAATTCTTCATTTCTTTATTAATCACCGACTCTCAGATATTCAGTTACAGCAACAGAAAATTCACAAGACAGCAAGCCACAGTCATTGGTGATGTTGGATCTCCTTTCTGCATCTGAATAGAGTAACTTTTATAGCATCAAGGGTATCATGACCTAGCTTCCTGGAAGACCTGGGGATCCCACTCTTGACTCTGGCTTGGTGTGCAGCCTGGAGTCTTCTAGAATAACACCCTTCAAATTTCATGCAATCCTCAAAGCCCAAGATTAAGGAGGGACCTCTTTAGTGGCTGTTCAGTGGCTGCTGGGGAGCATTCCTGGGATAAAAGAGAACCTTGCCTGACGGATGTAGTGGTGCACATCTGTAATCCCAACAGTTCTGGAGGCTGAGGCAGGAGGATTCTAAGTTCAAAGCCAGGCTCTGAAACTTAGTGGGCCCTAAGCAATGTAGGGAGACCCTTTCTCAAAATAAAAAATAAAAAGGGCTGGGGGTGTGGCTACGTGGTTAAGCACTCCTGAGTCCAATCCTTGGGGAAAAAAGAAAAGAAAAGAAAGAGAGAGAAGAAAAAGAAAACAGGGGGAACCTTGCTTTATCCTTTCTTGACCGGCTCATCAGTGTGCACAGAATTGGGATGGAGTGACCAGTACTCTGCAGGCTGTGGTGTCACAGGAAGGGATGGAAACCAGGCATCCGCACACCAGCCCATGGTCTCTGGCCACCGCCTGGCCCCCGCTCCGTTCCGCCACACTACCCACCAATTTCAGTGTCTGCAGTTATCTTCAGTAACTACAAGATGAACATCATCTCAATTAACAGGGTACCTTCAGGGCGTCTCTCCGCCAACTCTTCCAGCACAATCGTCCACACTGTCACCAGGGCCTAATCAACTAATGATGGCTGAAAATGAGGGAGGCCAATCCCAATAAATTCGAAGGAAAGTCATTTTTCTCTTTTAATGTCCCTCTCCCTCCTCTTCCTTCTTCCCACGGCACAATGCAGTAAATTAATGTCACAGCGGTTATTACAGTACCGCTGCTATGGCAAGTATTCAAGCGACGATCCTGGAATATTTTACCTCAGCATTTATTTGTCTATAAAATAAAACAGGATTTATGGTATGACTCTCCAGTTTGAGGGCTGCATGGACAGCAGCTGGGGCGCATCCTGATCTCCTCCACAGGTAAAGATATAGGGATGCCCTTTGGGATAGAAGGAGGCTGATAGAAAGGGGTCCAAAATGGGTGTCTGAGGCTGGGAAGGGGAGACCCCCATAAGACCAGGTAGCTGCACCTGCTGGAAAAAACTGGAGTCAGAAAAGCAGTTTGACTACGAGATGTGAGATTTAGGTGCACAAGAGGGAGGCTGCCTTTGGAAGGAGGTGCAGCCAAATAGCTGCTCCCCCACTTTTGAAACCTTGCTCCATCCCCCGCAGGCAGCAAAAAGCTGGAGATTCAACCCAAGCGCACCTGTCGGGTACTGGCCTTGCTCAGCTTCCAGGATCCTGTGATGCTTTCTATTGTGCCCTGCTTGGAGGGACTGGGCACCAACTCAGGTGGCAGCATCGGGGGCCAGGGGGATCCAGGCTGCACCAAACAAAATCCAGAAGTGGGGTTCATTAAAATATGCAGCCTGCCAAAACCCATTCTGGGAAGGGAGAGAGGCTCCACCTTCAAGGATGCGCTTGGAAATTATAATTCATTGATTTGGAAGCCAATCATTTCATATTTTGACTGCTGGCTTAGGAATATTCATATTTTTCACCGCATTTAAATTTCCCTGTGCCATTAAAATCTCCGAGCTCTATAATTAGGCCTCTCCTGATAGATATGGATGAGGTCTCTGTTCTGGGCAGAGGGAGCAGGAGTCTCTGGGAAGCCTGGGTTTGCAGGAGGGTTTCCCCTTGGCGGCTCTCATCCTGTTCCCTCTCCAGCAAGAACCTTCTGCAATAGTCCATCTTCCACCAGGACCCAGACCAGTGTCTCTGCAGAGGGGGCAGCAGCCCCTGCTGATGCCTCTCTCCCCTCCCATGCTCAGGGGGTGCACAGCCACAAAAATGTTTACTCATTTAAGCAGAATTTGCATTCTGAAAGCTGCATCCTGGTCTCGGATGGATGAAATAAGGTCCTGCTGGTTGCAGCAGCCAAAGTCGATGTGGCTAGCCACAGCACTACTTGTGTACAAGGACTGTGTTCCTGCTTGAATTTAATAAATAAATAGGAGTCTTCTGCAGAGGTAAATATTGTTTTAGGAAATGAAATCTAACACACAAATCTTTCCGGTGTTGTCCTTATCAACCGTGCCTTGCAGCTGTGGGGGGCGGTGCAGAAGGCCTCCCGGTGACCTGTCCCATCCTGCACACTGCTCCTCGTGGTCATGGCCAGATATGCTTTGCAAATCTCAAAAGTCACCAAGGCTCATGTCCTGGTGTCCTGGCCACATCTCACCAATCAGGTTTCTGCTGAGATCGACCAAAATATTGGGTAATGAAGATGGAAAACCAATAAAGAATGGAGGGGGGGGGATAAAGAATTGCTTAGAATGAATTCTGTACGTAATTACTTGCGTTTTTGCTAACTACTGTATAAACAACACTTTTAACAAGGCAAATTGGAATCTTGAAGACAATTCTGCTTAGGGATATAGCTTCAATTTATTATACGAGGATAACTGAAAACTTTGTTTCTGCTGCGTTGCAGTCAATTTCCACAGCGCGCACATTTCGAATGTGTGATTAATCATATGAGTGCAGGGATTGCCAATAAATACCAAAACTCTCAAACTGTAACAACTTGCTCATTTTGTGCGGTCATTCCAAATAGCAAAAGCCTGAGTCTGTCAATGTGCACCGGGATCAATGCTCCAGGGTCTCTGCAAAAGATTGATTTTGCTCTCCGAGGATTTCATTTCACTCATCAACAAAAATACGAGGCTCCCTAAATAATGGGATCCCAGTTCAGCGTTTCGCCACTAGAGCTGCAACCACCATACCTAGGCAGCCACAGAGGGCCTCAGCATGTGCCGAAATCTCGTCATTTGTTGACCAAATCTTGTCATTTGTAATTGCATGGCCTCAGGAGGATGAGGTAGGAGGATTGCAGATTCAAGGCCAGCCTCCGCAACTTAGTGAGGCCCTGAGCAACTTAGTGAGATCCTGTCTCAAAATCAAAAAAATAAAAAGGGCTGGTTTTGCACCCCTGGGTTCAATCCCTAGTATAAGAGAAAGAGAGAGAGAGAAAAAAAATTGATAAGCCAAAATTGATTAATTTGAATAATTATGCATTGTCTTAAGAAATGTGAAGAGAGGAAAAATGCTGTCCTTCCATCTCTATTATATTCAATTTTATCTTAGCTGTGTCTCTTTTCCTTTTTAGTTGTTCGGTTTGGTTTGGTTTGGTTTGCAGTGCTGGGGAATAAATCCAAGGCCTTGTACATGCGAGGCAAGTGCTCTACTGCTGAGCTATACTCCAAGTCCTTTTGGAGTTTTTGATCAGCTCTCATTTCTTGTGAATAGTTCTTGTGAACAGCTTCCACACATGCAGTATTAAACAGTCCCAGAATGGCTATTTTCTACTAACAGTATGTATCTCACACACACACACACACACACACACACACACACACACACACACACCTTACTGAGTATCCCTGAAGATAAGTTTCCTTAAGGACAAGGACAAACATATACATTAGGAAGTCAGATGTGTCCCTCCCCAAAAAAGTGGGAGTAACTGGAGAAAAACACAACAAAAAAACAAAACAGGTGTTTCTACCTAGACTCTTAGTGGAACCTTAAAGCTTTACTACCAAGTAGTTGGGTGAGGGACCCGAGCTGCCCATCACTCAGTACATAAGCCTGATTTAAAAGGAACTCTTCCATGTTCAGGGGGAGGAACCCCTCCAGGGTCCCACCCAGAGGTGAAAGCAGCCGGGAACCATCAAGCTCCCACCCCCTGATTGTGACAGCTTTCAAAGAGGTCTTGATGGCCTGGATCTTGGGCTCGATTACACAAACCATCAGGGGCGCATTGCATGCCAAACACCTTTCCAAGGTGGGTAAAATAATGAGGTGAGACCACTTCATTCTCCCTGCAGCCTAAAAAGAAATGGAAGGGGCTTCTCCCAGCTTCAGGGAGCATGTATGGATTTCTTGCTGACATTCGATTCTCTGAACTGAATGTCACACTTGCTGAGAACAGTTAAAAAAAATAATAATGCTAGACTGTTACCATTATTAGAAGGGCAGGAAAAATGCAATACATGATTATCATTAGGAAGCCCTGTAAAACATGTTTGTACACTATCTTGGGGCAAATACAAGTGTCATGTGTTACCAATTGTTAGGCAAAGAACGTGGTGATATATTGTTCCCCTCCGGCACTCTGCACAGCTCCACACAGGGCAGAAATGATGTTCACAGTGTGTGTGAGCAGCCGGAATGCACTGGCGTGGTGTAGGGGGGCAGGAGGCCACCCCAGGACTAGTGACACAAAGGGACAGTTGGCATAGATGCAGCAGCAGTGGAAGAAGGCAGTTGGAGACCAGGCTGGCCTCTTGGAAAGCCAGACCAAGCCCTGATGCAGGAAAGGGTCTCAAGTCCCTTCTTCCTTATGGACTTGAGAGGGTCAGTATGCCGGGACTGTGGGTCTCACTCAGAAGCCATGCTTTACAAAGAAGAGATTGGCTGATTCCTCTTCTGACGATGGTGGACACCAGATAAGAACCTTGGGAGTAAATTTGGTGCAGAAAATAAGATTCAAAGATGCCTGACCATATGAGCCAAGTCCCTCCCTCCCTTCAGTTGGAATGTATGCTTCTGCAAATTAAAGATGCTTTGTTCTGCTTTATTTTGTTTTATCATCAAAAACCTCTTGAGGATGTCATGAAAATGAAAATAGATGCATACAATACTTCATGTCAGTGTTGTGGCCACAATGCTCCTTCAAACTCATCCACCAGCCCTCTCAAGGCCCTGGAACCCAGAATCAAAACCTTGCTCCCTGAGACCCAAAGGGGACTTTCCAGCCTCTGGTTTTCAGGGTTCTCCTCTGCTCAGTGTTGAGCGTTGGCTCAGAGGCCCTCAGGAATGCTGAGGAACGGAGTGAGGTTTCATGGTTCAGGGACTCAGCCAAGGACCCCAATCCCCCACAATTCCAAGGGTCCTCTCTGCACCTCTTGGCTGGATAGAGGGTCCAGAGGAGATATGAAACCCCGGGACATTTTTGACATAAAGAAATGGCATCTTCCTAGGGTCAGGGAGTACTGCTTGGAAAAATATCTGCTTTCAGTCCTTGGGCCTCCTGGAGACTGTAGTTGTGTACCACTCCACCCAGGCTTGGCATCTTTCTCTCCAGCTCCAAATGCAGAGGCCACAGAGATCACGCACAGGGATTGGCCTTAAGCAAGAGTAATATAGCTGGGCCAGGGAGTGGGGCCACCCAAAAGTTTCATCTTTGCTGTGCAGGGCTCACTTGAGGCTGGCTGTGTGGTCTGCTCTTGGGGACATCCTGGAGGAGCAGGCAGCACGTGCCTCAGCATGTCCTCTGTCCCTGAAGAACTTCGCTGTGGCCCTGCCTCACCAACAAGGAGGACTGTCTGATTAGAGAAGCTTGACCTGCTGCCTCTCTCCACATGGTTACACTTTGTGACCCTCTTTTTCCCCAAAGGAATGCCATAGGAATGGTGGCATTTCCAGCATGGAAATGAGGATGGTGTTTGGAGATAGAAGTTCCATCAATTCACTCCAATTCAGAAACATCTAAACACATTAAATCCAACTGCTGAAGGTTCTGTGTGTTATATGAAAGTAGAATCCTGGAATAACTCCTAAGAATCTCTTGCCTAACCTTCTTTGGGGGAAACTGAGTCCCTAGAGTGGGAGGGGTAAGACCAGAGAAGGTGTTGAGGGTAGGGGTGGGGAATGAGGCCAGCTGAAGGACATTCAGGCAGAGTCTAGACATTTTAGTTACCTTTTTCATTGCTGTGACCCAACTACGTAACAAGAACAATTTTAGGAGGAAAATCTATTTGGGAGCTCACAGATTCCGAGGTTGTAGTCCACAGAAGGCTGGCTTCATTCCTTGGGGCTCAAGGTAAGGCTGACATCATGGCGGAAGAGTGCATGCGGCAGAGGGAAGTGGCTCAATACGTGGCTCCAGGAAGACAGAGAGAAGCTCCATGCTAGATACAAAATATATAGACTCGCCCCCATGACCCACTGCTCCAGCCGCACCTAATTGGGTTAAGGCTCTCATAACCCAATCATTTGACCTCCGCTTTGCATTATCACACACGAGCTTTTGCAGGACACCTCACATTCAAACCATAATAGTAGAACTTGATTCTGGTCCCTCCTGTGCACCATCTTTCTTTTTAGCCTTCTCCCGCTCCTCCCAACCTCAGCATGCCGCAGAGCTGCTTTATTCTCAGGACAAAGCTGATCTCTGCCTTTGAATTGCCCATGCTCCCTTTTGCAGGCTATGAACACTAGCGGGTCTAAATTCATTTCTCATGTACAGTCCTGGGGAGTCTTCTGCAAATGCAGACTCTCTGGTCCCTTACCGTCCCTCCAAAATCCCCATCTGCATTTCTCTAAGAACCCCAGGTGACCGGCACTCAAGTTTGAGAAGTCCTGGTCTCAAGTTTCTCTTTAGACTTCGTTTTCAGGACGCTTAGAGCCAAGTCTCTTATTAGTAACTGGCTCATCTCAGATCCTTAGATTTTCTCTCTTCCACTTTTATCTCTAATTTTTCACATTGACAGTGTTTAATTTTCTAAGCAGGCAGGTAGAATATGAAGAGGTAGACCATCAGTTTCAGGCAGACTGGACACTGTTCACCCAAGACCTTCAGTCTCTTTTCCCGAAGTCATGAACGCCCATAGTTCTGCATAGAACCCCACTACCTCCTCCCACCCCGGTAACCCCTAACAACTTCCTGCTGCTCCCCCAGTCCCAGGACCTCCAGGGCTCCACATGGGCCCCCATTAATCACAATGGATCTCTTCTTGTCCCCCCAAAACCACATGCCCCACAGTTTCTACAGCTTGCATGGCCCCCAGTGGAAGGACTCTCTGAGTCCCCATTGCCCCCACTGCACATGAACAGCCTTGAACAAGCTGTGGGTGGGTTTTTTTGTTTGTTTTTTGAGGGGAGGCTCCCTCTCTCCCAGCACAAGGGAACACTTGCCTTTGCTCTCTGCACCTCCAATTATTTTCCCCAGACTTGCCCACACCTTAAGGGTGAAATGCTAAGCCATGTGAAAATGTGCAAGCACCTTCATCGGGTGTGTTATTTGTAAATCCATCACAATTTATTAAATACTATTATCCTCAACAACAACCCAGATAAAGAAATACTCAGGTGTGTTAAACCACACACGCACTATTTCAATTATCCTTTCATCTTAAAATATTGCCGCCTATCAGGCTGTCGGGGAGCTGCAGAAGAACCCGCTAGGTGAGACAAGGAGAGGCATCTGTTTAATGGGTTTTATGGTCAATTATTAAATGAAGGAGCTGCACAGATTCGTCAATTGATAAGCACTCGTGATTTAGGATAATGGGTACCTTCAGGAAAAGTGCTCCTGGAAAGCTGAGAAAAACATGTCCCATCCAGGGACCCAGAACAGAACTTCTCCAAACCTCCCTCCCTGCTGCTTCTCTGTCTCCTAGATGCACTTCTGCTCAACTTGAACTTGAGGCTCTCAGCCACCACCCATCGTCAGCCACACCCACGGACCACTGCTATTCTATTTTACTTAATATTTTTATTTAATTTATATTCATCCTTTTTTACTTAAACAGATTTAATTTTTAAAAGAAGCTTTATATCATTACCATGAATAAAAAAACTAATAGCACTTACCATAAATATGAAATAACCATTAAAAAAACTTATAATGGAAACAAAACCATGTAATTAAATTCCGGCTCAATATGAAGGCTTGGTGAAGCCTGAGCCTTCTCTCTCTGTTAAAAGGGGCGGCCAGCCAGTGTCACAGAGGCATCCAAGTGTGTTGCAGACCCAGAGACCCTTCCTCCCTGTCTTGGAAGGACTGAGCATGCCCAGAGAGTCCCTGCTTGTGTGTGAGATTCGCGTACTCCAGCCCTGGCTAAATGCCACCAACTCACCTCAAGTGCCCACGGTTATTCTGGACATGTTGGGAGGTGCTGGCCCCAAATCAAGAACAATGATAACCTCGCCATTCTCTTAGGCATTACAATATGGGGAAGACAGGTGAGCGTTCTGTCATGGAGAGTATTGTGCAGCGGTGAGTTCACAGCCAGGGAGACTGGGAGCTGTTGTGGGACTTTGGGCAAGTCACCTCTTCTCTCCTATCATCAGGGTCCAGAAGGTCTGGGTGGCTACAGAGCTCCAAGATCATGTGCCTTCTCCCGCTTCTCTCCCCTCCTACCCACGCAGCAAAATGAAGACATTTTTAAAAGTCATCACGGGCACATGATATAAAGCATGTGTTGGGTGAAACTACCCAGAACTGCATGTGTGAGGCTCCTTCCTCGAACCAGAGGAAGGCAATGCTAGATAATCAAAATTCAAAGCCAAGTAGGGAAGGGGGGAAAAAGCCCTAAAGAAATCTCTAAACTCCACGGAAAGCAAACACATCTTTTTGTCAAAATAGAAGTCCAAGCCTCATAAAATATCCAAATGTAAAGCCGAGCATCCCATCCTACCTAGATCCCCTTCCAAGTCAGGATGAGAGAATGTCAGACAATCAAATTCACGTGAGAAAACACAGCCCCAGTCCTTACCATTAGCTGCGATTAATACGAGCAGTTAGAGCGGGGCTAAAAAAATGAAGTCATACATTATTTTTTTTTTCCTTGCAGGTATAGATTTTATTTGACCTATTGCTTTTAAAATAGAATACCTATCCAGGCACACTTTACATGATAAAATTCAGAGACAAAAGAGAGAAAATGCAAATCAATTCTACATTACATGTATGTTGCCGCATTTGGCAAAATCAAATGAGATCTTTTCATCTCCTTACTGTAGAACAAAAACAGAGCAATATTATGAAATCTCACAGAGCTTTATTTCTCGGCGTCTTTTGTGTCCAGCCTTTTAAATTCAGGTTTTTCTGCCTTTTTTACTGACAAGCCCACAATTTTCAGAAAAGAAAGCTAGCATTAATTAAGACAGTGCCAGATGTAATTTTCTTGGGAAGTAAATTTCTACACAACTAAAGGTTACGGAGACCTTTTCACTGTCAAAATTTACTACAGCCTGTGAATGTTAATGTTTCTAATGAAGACATGTTCTCTGTCCCTGAACTTAAAAGTACCCAGAGAAGAAGGCAAAGAGGAAAAAAAACTCTATTTGACGAATATATCTGGAGTCTGTGCATTAATGTAGGGAACTCTCGGCTGCCGGTGCACGTTGTAATTATAGTGTTTGGATAGCCTTGTTTTCTAAACAAGGAATATTGCCATAAATTGGCAATTTTGCATGAGGAGTGGGATTGTAGTAGGTGCCTTAAGCTACAAATGAGCCTGTAGCATCATAAGCATTTACCCCATTAGGCTTAGGACGTGCAACCTTCTGACTCTAGGGCCAGTGCGGAGGGAGGCAGGCAGAAGACCCCCATCCCCCAAGGCTGGGCATGAGCATCAGCATGGGGGGATTCTGGGCTTCTAATTCTCTGACCTTCCAGAACCTATGGCCACCTTGGCGTTTGGAGATACTGTCTAGTTTGTTTCTGGAAAATCTTTTGATTCAGTTTTGGAGGCCTGAGTGCCAGTGACAATGACATTTTGTGTCCGGCTCCCATGGAAAAGACTGACAGGGTGAAGATGAAGTAGGGTCGTCTGCCTCTTCCCTGGGGTATTGCGGTGTTCTTGCTAGAGGTCCCCAGAATGAGAAGTCAGGAGGTCCCCATCTTATGGACCCTTGACTTTTCCACTTCTAGAGTGAGGTAACGTGACCCTGCTTGGAGTTAAGAGCTGATCATTTCATTGATCTGGTGGTATCTTTTCAGGAATCCCTCCAAAGAAAATGACCTGTAATGACCACAAAGACCTTCTCCCTATATCAAACCAGCATTGGCAAGTAGCCAAAGGATAGACATTCAACATCTTGGAAATGATTAAATGCATTCTGAGACACCTGCAAAATGGAATATTGTACAAGTGTCAATCTTCCTGATGAGTGCAATCTAAAGAATGATATGTATATTATATAACAAGTAGAAAGCAAACTATAAAATTGGTGAACGTGACTATATTTTGAAATGCATGGAATGAAGCCTGGAAGAAAGTGTGTCAAACTGTTGATTCTGGAAGTCTTTGGGTTCCAAACTTTTGAGACTTGTACTTACATAAATCAGAAGTAAAATTTCTAGAAATTTCCAAAGTTTATTTCTTTTAATATCAGGAAAAATGCCAGATAACATCATTGGGAAGCAGGACTTGATCAGTATCATATTCCAACATGGACCTTCTTGAATCCTTTACACTCTGTTTTATTATTGTCTGTATGTCTTTGAAATCAGGAATGACAACCATTTTATGTGAAGGGTCAGAGAATAAATATGTTTGACTTCATGAGCTTTAAGGTCTCTGTTAAAACAATTGAACTCTGTTGTAATAGGCAGAAGCATCCATAAACAATACATAAACTAATGAACATGATTGTGTTCCAATAAAACTTTATTTACAAAAACAAGAGATGAACCAGATTTGACTACAAGACACAGTTTGCTGAGCCCTTTTGAAATCAGATCAGTGTAGTACTATTGGATTCCAAAATGTGGGCACAATGCTCCTAACACCTTGAAGATACTTGGAGAACTAACAGCCATTTTATGAATAAGAAGCCTGAAACCCAGCAGAGAGTACTTCCAAAGTCATGGTGTAGGGGCTGGAACGGTGGCTTGGTGGTTATGGCACTTGCGAGTACTTGAGTTTCAACCCCAGTACCACATACACCATGAAGCTTCGGAGCAATGAAAGCCACATGAAAAACTAAATAAAATTGATTTTATCTTTCTCTCTCTCTCTCATTGTTCCTCTCTCTTAAAAACAAAATAAAAAACAAAGTCATGGTACAGGTTCTTTGCAGAGATGGCAAGAAAACCAGCAGCACTCTGTCTTTCTGGCAGTGCTCCTTGGCTGATTGCTGAATCAGCCCCATGGGATTCTCCATCTGGTGATTAGAGGTCTCAGAGTCTCACTTTGCACCACGTGATCCACCCAGGATGGATCCTCAGCTGCTGTGTTCCTGCCTTCTGCATCATCAGGAGACTGGAATGGCATTTTCCACTGCATCTGTCTGGCCACTACCATCTCCTAGTGGCAGAAAGACCAAAATTCTTGCTTTACCTGGAATAGACCCCAATTTTTCCTGTTGTCTCATAATTAGTGACTCTGCTCCCTTTTGCTCTCAAAGTGTCTGATTTGCACTGTAAACTATATGATCACCTCCCACAAGGTGAATATAGTGGAGTTGTAGCCTATGTGAGACAAAATTGAGAGATTTCAATGACATAAAGAGAAGTAACATAAAAGAGAAAATGTTTAGAAAATAAAAAGCAAAAACTTTCCATAGCAGAACAGTGGAGGATTCTGCCCACAGTCACATGGAATGCAAGAGTCTACATCACAGAGTGGGCCTGCAACTGAAGCTTCCGCCAATCTCAACTTGGCAGATCCTAAAAGATCGGTGATTGTCTCTTGGTGATTTTCTTTTGGCGCATGGCTTTGGACTCAACTCCTCAGTTCTTTCATGGCTGCCCCTGCCATGGCGCAACCCTGGGTGCTCAGAGCCTCTCCTCCCCACCCCTACCTTGTTGCCCTCTTTCAAGCCAATGGGGTGATTTTTCCCTACCATCTAGACCTTCTCCAGTGATTTACCTTAGGGCTTTTCACACCAGAGTAGTGACTAGATGGCTCTGGAATATCTGTGTCATGACTCAAATGGGAACACATGTCCTAAGAACAAAAAAAGGAACTCAGTGGCAAAAGAGTCAGCTATACAACTGTGAAAGGGAAAAGAGATTCAAGGAAAAACACACGTAGTACATTTTCTCCCAAACACTCCATTCAACTGTCTTCATGTCTCCTTGTGTGGCTCTAGGAGAAGAAGAAAAACAGGGGGAGAAGCAAAGACATGGAGAAACCTGGTGTAGCCCAGAACTGGTACTTGCCCTGGACTTCCCCCAGACTATGGTATCTGCAGTCCCCAGACCAGCAGCATCAACATCTCCCAGGGCCTTGTTAGACCTGCAGATCCTCAGCTCACCAGCCTGAATCCAAAGCTCAGGGATGGGGCTTCTCCGTTCCAAGGTTTGGGAGCCATCATCTTCAGCAGGGAATGGAGTCTGGTAAATGTCTGGTGGCCCTTGCTCTTGGGCAGCACTGGTGATGGAGGCTGCACTGACTGATTCGTGATAGTGAAGGAAGAAGGTGCTGGAGCTGGGAGTTGTGTCAATAATGTTAAACTACCATGTGTTCCTCTGAATGGACCGAGACCCAGGGTGTGTGGCCTCCCTGCTGGAGCTCAGGTTACTAAGGAAACCGCTAAGGACCCTTGTCTACACAGGTCACACACAGTTGGTGTCATCTGGCACCCAAGCGACTGAGGACAGCAACGAGGGAAATCTGTACAAAATGACAAGCATTCATGCCTCACCTTGGTGACGCTGTCTGGGAGAAATTTTTTTAACTCAGGGAGTTGACATAGATGGGGAGGAGAGATAGACAGAAAATGTGAGACAAGGCCACACGATTCACCTCCCTGGGTGTCCATGTTTCACTCTGATGAAAGCAGGGCCATGAGAATGACTTTGGCCAGTGCACTTTGCCAAAGCCCTGAGAGAAACCAGGGCAGGACAGATTGCCGCAGGCTGCTGTGAGTGAGGGCAGTTGGACTTCAGGGCCAGTGGTGGACGTTAGGGCTTACATGGAACAGAAAACCTTCCACAGTCCCATTAGTTTCTCATGTGTGTGTGTGTGTGTGTGTGTACCGTGTATTGAACCCAGAGGTGCTTAACCACTGAACCACATCCCCAGCCTTTTTTATTTTTATGTTTATGTTTGAGACAGGTCTCACTAAGTTGCTGAGGCTGGATTTGAATTTGCAATCCTCCTGCCTCAGCCTCCCAAGGCACTGGGCTCCAGGATGTGGAGCCCCAAGGATCTTAAGGCACTGACGAGGCTCTCTGATCAGACCTCCACCACCTGCCAACCACCGCCTCCCCACAAAGGCCCATTCTCCAGGCATGAGAGCAGCAGGGTCTGGGGGGGTCTCTGCAAGTTGCACATCCTCTTTGTAAGCAGCCCTTGATCTCTTCTTCTGGGCCAGCTAGGTCCTGGAACTCAGGGTGGGTGGCATAATCATGGATAAGACCAGCCGGATCAGCACTAAGAACCAAGCCATCAGGCTCCTCACTAGGAATACCTTCTGGCGGGGGAAGTGAAATGTCAGTGCTCCCTGGCCCTTGAAGAGAGTTCACCCTGTAGAGGAAATCATACCGCCCAGGGCTCTGGGTCAGGGGCAGATGTAGACAAAGTGATCCACCACATCACAGCATCTTCTCTCTGACCAGTCTGGTCACTCTGAGACCAGCTGGGAGTTGTGTGGAGGTGGACATGCGGCCACAGCTCAAAGCCCTGACAAGAGGACTGCTGTCCTGGAATGCAGGTGGAGACAGTCACCAGAGTGGGACATTCTTCTGTGCCTGTGGAAAGGGCACTTGGAGAAGCTGGGAAAATGACATTTGAGATTTCACCTCTGGATGGCAAAATGTATGTGTCTACGCAGGAAGGCCACCCAGCACCTCAGAGGACACTGTGCTGTTGATGCTGCCCCCACAATCCAGCTAGCATGGTGCCAGGAGGAAGGGCCCCTTCTACCTATCTGGAAGATTCAAAGAGGCCTCCAAAAGAGAAACCCCACCCATGGCCCCGGGGACTAAGGAATGTCCTTCCCACTGCTCATCATTGTAGAGTTTCCTTCTAGCTGAAGAAGGGGAGTCAGGTACAGAATGGATGACACCATCCTTCCCAGAAGCCAATAATGAGGTGAGACTGACATCCATTTTTACACCTTATACACCCTTTTTAAATTATAGCGCAACACTGCGGATTCTTACTCAACTTGGGGACCATTACCATCCTTGACTCACTTTCCACTGCTGATAGCTCATAGAACTTTCTTTAGTTATCATTCCCCAATCACAACAGCCTTCCTTCTCAAATGTACGGTAGGATCTAGGGGGAATAGAGAAACAGAAGAGATGTTGTAAATCTGCTTTGGCTATTTCACATTTTGATATGCAGCTAGTACTGTGCTGATTCATCCTTTCATCTCATCTACTTGTAAGCAACCTTGGGACCCCAGTACTCTCCCATCTTCAGCCATCTCCCATGTGGCTTGTGCTGAGTCCTGAAAGCTGAACACAGTTGATCCACAGAGTAGAGGTGGACCAGCCTTAAGGACGCCCAGGGAGGAGCCGTTGCAGCAAGTCATGACGAAACCAGAAAGATAGGCAGGTGGTGAGTTGTAGGTGGGGCCGGGTAATTGCTGGAAAGACTGTGGACACCAAAACCGTCCTCATTTCAGATGAGGAAGCTGAAGTCTAGAGATTCTAAATGGGATGCCCAAGGTCATGCAGCTGTAAATGAAAGATCAAGGCCACCAGTTCGGGCCAGCCCACTCCTACACCCATTCTCTTAATCAATGCCCAGCTTCGTGACCTCTTCCTTTGGCAGGAAACCCTCCCACTGGGGCTCGGGTTGCTCTGCACCTCTCTGTTGCACACATTATCTCTCTGGTTGCCACCCTTCTCTGGCAGCCCTGGGCCAGCCTTGCTGATGAGACACCACTCTTCCTTTCTTCTCATGGACACACCTGGTCACTAAGATCAGGACTCACTTGAGAACCCAATTGATTGACTGTTGGAAGTGCTTCAAGCCCTTCATCTCCTGCCTGGGAAATGTATGAGGGTTATGGTGGGGGATGAGGTTAATTTGAGATCTTTGGGTTCACGGAAGCCTAGGAGGGAGATCTTCAAACAGCAATGCTGTCTGAACAGAACCAGCCCCAAATGAGAAGGGTGCAGAGGGAGCTGTGGTGTGGATATGAGGTGTCCCCCAAAAGCTCATGTCTGAGACAATACAAGAACTTTCAGAGGTGAAATGATTACATTATGAAAGGCATACCCTAATCGTGAATTAATCCACCCAAGGATCAACTGGGTGGTTTCGGTAGGCAGGTAGAGTGTGGCCAAAAGTAGTACGTCACTGAGGTCTCGCCTTGGGATTTTATATTTTGTACCTGGTGTGTGTGTGTGTGCGTGTGTGTGTGTGTGTGTGTGTGTGTGTGTGTGTATCTGCTTCCTGGTCACCATGTCTTGAGCTGCTCTTCTCTGTCACATCTTTCCTCCAATGGAGTCAGTTGACCATGGACCAAATCTCCGAGATCATGAGCCAAAACAAAAGGTTTCCTTCCCTAAGTTGTTCTTGTCAGGTATATTGGTCATAGCAACGAAAAGTTAACAGATAGGAAGGTTGAATGATACGCCATTAGATCTTAAAGTTCACAGACCCCAGCTGGTCCCCAACATCAGCATAATGCTGAGCATAGACAGAAAAGGAGAAAGAAAGAACCCATAGGACAGCGGAGGCTTCTTGGTGCTCGTGAATAATGAAGACCTCCTTGGGCTGCTAGGAGCATCAGTGAGGGGCAGTGATACAGCCAGCAGTCAGAATTCCAGGGACCAGGGTGGTTTGACAAGCTTATGCCCACCAGTCATGCCCCTGCATGGAATTTGCCCCCCAATGGTCAGATTTTTTAATTTTTCAAAAGAAATGACAAATATAACTCATGTAAGATATACCAATTTTATAGTGCATAACCAATTCAAAAATAAAAGTTAAACCTTCTAGAAACCAATCAAGACCTTTTGATAGGCCTAGGAAGCCCTGAGGCCTCTGATTACAGCTTTGTCCACTCTAGCTGGACCTCACAGGGAGGAGCAGGGCAGGGAACTCAGCCGCCTGCTGCCACAGGCTTCCCTCTCAGCAATGTTTCGGGAGAAGCCCAGGGCAGGTGGCACTTCTCTTTGCGAGTGCCACCCCATGCCCCTTGAAGTGTCCCCCTCTAGGCCCCTGTCCTTGGTCCTCTGTCCTGCTTCACAACAGGGCCCCCTGCTGTTGGCAGGCCCCAGGGCTCCCCTGAGTCCTCCTGCCAGTCTCCCCAGGCGCTTCCCTGTTTCTGTTCTTGCAGCACTGTCCTCAGCAGGATGCTGCTGCCTGCCTGACAACTGTCAGCCTGAGGTGTGGACACCTTCTCCTTGGTGGCTTCCCCTTTTTCATTAGGCTTGACAACACGTTTTTCTGAGATTAATAGTGCAGAGGGAGCCAGGATATGAGGCTTTTAGTGGTGACAAACTGCCAGGCCCAGGTGGCTCCGAAAGTTGTGTTGCAGAAAGACCAGGCCGATGGCAGAGCCCTGAGGGCTGGGGGAGAGGGGAGCCGTGGCTGCCGTATCCACAGAGCTGGACTCAGCTAGGCCTGTCCCTCATGCTGCCCCTTCCCTATACGTGGGAAACAGGCAGCCCAATCCCAGATGCCCCCACTGGTACTTCCGTGGGAGGCCAAGCGGGGATGGTGTTCACTGGAGGTTAACAGAGGCTGGAAGGCCAGGCCCTCCACCCATTTCCATACTCAGCCCTGCTTACTCCTGTCCTCCTGGCTGCTTCCCCTTCCACAGGCCCTTGCTGGGATTTTTCATATTGTATTGTGGGCCTGAAAACAGGAGGATGTGAGAAAACAGTCCAATTTGACCCCTTCTGCTGCCCTGACCCTACCAGCTGCCCTCTGCCACTAGCACTATGGTGTCCAGAAAAGCAAACCAATCATCTGGGCTGGGAAGGAAAAGCCCTGGGGTGTTATCAGGGAAATCCAGGGGAAAGATGCACCCTGCTAATTCTCAGAAATAAATTTCTCCACACAAGTAGCACTGTCCACGCTCAAGCGCGCGCACACGTATATGTATAAATTTGCATACTCATAAACACCTGCACACACATATGCCCGGATGCACATTTTTACCCAATGCACAAACACTCACCTGCCCATAAATGCATTCACAAACATGCACACAAAAGCACCTGTACACAGATGTATCTATGCTCACATGTGCCTAGACATGTTAATGCACACACATACCTACCTGTTTGCTGGGAATAGCCTCGGGCCTATCTCAGATTCAATTTGAGTCCCTATTCTGGACATGCCTTTTGACATCATCTTT
Organism: Aplodontia rufa; assembly: GCA_004027875.1. Lineage (NCBI taxonomy): Eukaryota > Metazoa > Chordata > Mammalia > Rodentia > Aplodontiidae > Aplodontia > Aplodontia rufa. The sequence continues at coordinate 14,974 of PVKS010021721.1, read as the reverse complement.
AAGACTCTGTTGGACCAATGAACAACTTGAGGCCCAGAGAAGTAAAGGGATTTGTTAGATCGATCTCAGGTGGCTGGGTGGGGGCAGGGCATCAGGCAGCCTGCACTAAAGAACAACCAATCAGATGCTGGCAGACAAGCCCCAATGATGTCTCGAAATCGCCCGATGATGGATGGAGTCACCAGCCTAACCGAGGGACGAGACCCCCAAACTTCCTCTGCCCACCCCAGACTATATAAAACCACTTCCCCAGCCGGCCTTCACTCTGGTGAATTGGTGAATCTGGCCTGAGAGCAGCAGATCCCATAAAAAGGTTTTGCTCAGCTGCTTTAAGGCCTGACTCCGTTTGGGACATCCACACCTGAACATTTGGTGCGAACACCCACGTTTTCCGATGTTTGCTGGATTTTCCTCAGGCCACATAGCATTTTAGGATGTGAGCTGAGCATTACGTCCTGCCACACCTACTCCACTCAGGGTCTTTTAGGATAAAAGTATTTCATGGTTTATGTTACACCTCTTTTAACCTTCATGATTCATTGAAGAGGACATTATCATGATTAGGATTGAGGCCATTTCACAGATGAGGAGATTGAGGCCTCTGCAGGGTAAATTACTTGCTTAAAGCTGGGAGCTGGTGATTGAGGAAGGGTTTACCTCCAGATTCCTGGTGTCCAGGCCAAGTCACTTAGAGCCACCTCAACACCTCCTTCTGCCCTACAGTGTTGATCATGACCTAACCCAGTGGAAATTCTTTATCTGCCCCCTACCCTGTCTTTCCACTGAATCCCCAGAAAATGGAGCCGAAATCTTTCCTGATGGTTAATTGTAGCTTAAAACCTTGGTCAGGTCACATCAATTAGCTAAGGCTGTGTTTACCAAGCAGTAAAAGTGAGCGGGGGCGGGGGGGGGGGGGAGCATGGCAACAGCTATCTTTCAGGGTTGTTTTTGTGATTAAATAAACTCATATATATGCACATATTTTTTAAACTGCAAGCAATGTACAGAAATGTGAGAAAGTGTTATTTGAAGATTGTTTTAACGTGTTCAGGACAATGAAGGCGACAGATGGAGATCCTCATCTGTCATGTGATGGCCCTACTGTGGACATTACTGTCAAAATGGGCTGATCAATGGGTAGAAGCTTGGATCAATAGATTGATATGTGATTCAAAGGAAGCTACGTAACATGTTAGGGTGTAGTTGGGTGGTAGGAATACAGGTTTTCACTGTAAATGTCTTCCAAACTTGCTGCATAAAGTATTGAGGGAGAAAGTGAAAATAAGAACAAGAAGCTTCCTACTGGCTAACCAAGATAAAGGGTCTTGAACCAAAGTGTGTGATGAACACTCCTCCTTTCCTCTGTCTCTAACATCCTAAAAACAAAATATAAAAATCATGTGTGTTGAGTTGAACTACCAGTTACTTGACAGTGGCAACCATGGGTTTTGTGCTAGAGAGAGGACTTCTGTAACACTGAGATGCTCATGGTCATGCCAGGAGTCACAGCCAGCCCTGCAGACAGAGGGTGAGCCCTCTCCCATTCCCAAAGGTGTGCCCTCAACCCTCCAAAGCTCCCTGGAAGCCAGAGGCCAGCTCTGCACTGTAGGGGAGGAGCAGCAGTTGATTCATAGAGGGGCAATCAGAGCGCCGGGTGCATCCTGAGAACTCCTGTTCAGAGCACTCTCAGGAAAGCTGCATGGGAGGCCAGAAAGGCGAGGCCTTTCTGGCTTCCCAGAGCATTTGGTCCCCAGACCATCAAACCCCTTGCAAGGGCTATGTAAAAGGCACTTTTACAAGCTGCCACAGAGTAATGTCTGCCTTCCCCTAAAACTCCTGAGGGTACAGGAGGTGAGTTTGGGGTAGGCAATTAGGCCCTGAGGGTGGACCCCTCATGCGTGGAATTAGTGTCCCTGAAAGAGGTTGAAGAGACCAGAGTTCTCTCCCACCATGTGAGAGTGCAGCAAAAGACACCTTCTGAGAACCAAGATGTGAGCCTCACCAGACACTGAGTCTTCCAGCACCTTACTCTTGGACTCCCAGCCTCCAGAGCCGTGAGCAGCAAAATTTAAAAGCTACTTAGTTTATGCTGTGTTGCTATAGGAGCCTGAGCAGACTAAAACACCAGTCAGGGAACACCTTGAGCATGAGATAGAGGGTGGATCTCCAATGCTTGGATCAGAGGTGCTTAGGAAACACAGAATAAATGAATACCTAGCTCCACAATAATAGCACGAAGGCCACAGGCCAAGATGGGATCCCCCCGGCCTGAGCACCAGGAAGGAGGACTTAGCAGTCGAAAGGGTTGGAGATCGCTGTGATGCAATTCAGATATCTCCATTTCGCCTTTTCCTATCAAAAGTAGTCTCATTATACTTAGTATTTTCTAAGAGCCATCAAATAAATGGTAGGAAGCAAAAACTCCACCTTCTTGGAGGTATGTCTGTGTCCATTTTGCGACTGGGAAGACTCAGCTGGGATGTATGGCATCTACAAGTTCTCCCCTTAGAGAGGATGGTGACAGAGACAAAATGCACAGTGTGACACCAAGTATTATGGTTTGGACCTAGAATGTCTCCCAAAGTTTCATTTTTAAACCATGGTCCCCAACACTGCAAGGTTCAGAGGTGTGGCTTTTAGGCAATGTTTGAGACATGGGGGTTCTGACCTCATGACTGGGTTAATCCATCAATGCATTGAGAACTAATCCATTACTAGCTGCATAGACTTCTGGGAAGTGGGAATCTACTTGGAAGAAGCAGGTCATTGGGGACAGGCCGTGGGAGGGTTTATCGTCTCCCCTGCCCTTCCCTCTCCCTGCTGCTCCTGGCTGCCATGAGCCATGAGGGAAGTCTTCCCTCTGCTGCACCCTTCCACCACGATTTTCTTCTCACCTTAGACCCAGAACCATGGAGCCAGCCAAACATGACCATGGAACTGAGTTGAAATAAATCTTTCTTACTGTAAATTATTCTTACCAAGTATTTTAAAAAATATCACCAATACTTTTAATCTCATTTGGCAAAGATTTTGCAAATAATGTTAGTAGTAAGTGCTTCCAAAACTGTGGAATGGATTTGAAATAGTGGTTAGAATTCATGTTTTGCTGTTTTCTCCATGATGTCATGATAAATAGTTGATATTTACTCTTTCCATATTTTTCTTGGTGCCTTATAGTTGTACATAATGATGGTATCGGTTGTTACATATTCATACATGCACAAAATATAATGATATAAATTGGGCAACATCCCTCCCTAGCACTTCCCCCCTCCCTCACCTCATTTTTTGTTAATTTTTTAGTTGCAGATTAACAGAACACCTTTATTTTATTAATTTACTTTTGTGAGGTGCTAAGGATTGAACCTAGTGCCTCACATATGCTAAGCAAGCACTATGCCACTGAACTACAACCCAAGCCCTTATTAGGTACTCTAGTCACTGATGTGAGCTGAAAAACACAGGCAGTAACAGAATTCTTCCAAATAAGCATGGTTCTCCTGTGGCTGTGACATCCCCTTATTAGCTGGCCTTCCTTGGGTGAATTTCTTTACCTCTCTGAGCCTCAGCTGATTCATTGTGCCTAGCATGAAGATTAAATCGGATAATACAGGTGAATCACTCCAGAGAGAATCAGGCAGCTTGAGGATCCCACTTGTGGTTTCTATCCCCTTCCCAGACCTCTAAGAACTCTCATATCATGCAGCAAATTTTTCTTGTATTAGACCAGCTTACCCAAGTTTGGTCAATGAATTCTTTGCTCAAGCTTAAGGGGACTCAGAGGGGTCCGGTTGTGTTTGTTGTGGACTCTACAGATAAAGCTGCCACCTTTCATTGCCTAAATGGTGGCTGATGGAGCTGATCTTCTAATTTTTTTTTTCTTTGATCTTAATTTCCCCCTCCCCATTGGGTGAGTAGAAGAAATAACACAGGTTATCACCTCTTCCCATCAAAACCTGTAAGTCTGAATATCCTGGGTCCCTGGGATTCCCCACTAGTCAGAGGAAGAACGTGCACAAACTTCAATAGCAGCCCCAGAGGCAAAGAAGCCAGAGTATTTTGCTATAGGAATCAATAATGTCTGATCCTCCACCCAGCAAATGAGAGCTCTGCCCCAACCCGCTGATCTCCCATTAATTCTGGCTGACCAACAGAGCTGAGGCCATCGGCACGCCCAGAAATTCCGACCTCCAACCCGTGGAGGGGAGAGCAGAACCTCCCCCCAAAGGTTAATGAGCCGATTATGTTTCTGGTTAAAGATGAGAGCAGACAAGGCCATGGGGTTCATTATAACGTTTAGAATACAGAGCGCTTCAGGAGAGAAGGAAAAGCTCAGGACAAGAGGGAAGGAAGGCAGAGAAGCGACGCACAACAGGACGACGGGCCATTTGCTCTGCATGGGCAGGCGTGGGACCTTCGTTTCTTCATATTTTCCATTGCTCCTGAATATCTCTCTCCTGATGCCCATGGTGTCCTCTGCTTTAGGCTCATGTCCTCAAAAGGAGGGAGTGAGAGCAGGCATTCTCCACTGGACAGGTGGAAGGTCACCATCTCATCTCAGTTTAGCCACTAATCAGATACTCCAGGCTCCAGAGCAGATCTCCAGTAGGGAAGGTCAAGGTCTTCTCTACTTGCTCATTCATTCATTCATTCATTCTTTTTCCCCATGAAGCTTACCTTCTGGAGAAGAAACAGACATCAAAGTCTAAAATTGAATACCTCATTTTTAGCTTATGTTAGTAAAGTTGTGTGAACGATAACAGGGCAACATAAGGGACTCTTTTAGGGCATAGGGATGGCTTCTCTAAGGAACTGATTTTTCAGAGGCCACATATAAGACTGGTAGGAGACAAAGGGGTAAGGAAAGAGGGATGAAACCACAGAAGCATGCTGTGCAAAGGCCCTGGGGCAGGAGGGTAGGGTACATTTGAGGTCAAAGAGCCTGGAGGGCAGTACTGGGGGAATCAAGTATTAAGGTAGACAGGGAGCGATTAGTTCCTGCCTATGGAAAGTAGGTCTTTATCCTAATGAGCAAAGAGAGGACTTCAAAGACTTCACCTGGTATTCTGAAAGGATCCAGGGAGAAGACAGTGAGCCAAAAGACAATTGGGCTTAGAAACAGTTTGGTCTGGTCAAAAGGGAATTTTCTAGAATGACTTTCAGATGTTTTTCTTTGCATTTGTCTACGCTTTAACAGAAGAAACCCCATTAACATCCAGCAATGTGTGACCCAGGGTAGGTCCTCGACCTAACCCAGGCCTGTGCGTTGACCACTAGGATCTTTCAGGAGACTTTGCTTATCTTTGCCAAGACAAATGGGGCAAAGAAAGAGATTTCATGGCCCCAGGACCTGCAGTGTGCAGAGCCTAACTCGGGAGATCTTAAAGATGTTTTTCAGCTTTGTAGCACTTTGTAGATGTATGAGTTCACATCTACTGTCCTTGGCATGCTTCATAATAAAGCAGGATGGGAGGGCCAAGCCTGTGAAGGGTACAGGATAAGCAAGTTCTCATCAGTGTGTGGAGATAAAGAAGTCAAGTGTGCAAGGTTCATCTCGGCTGAACACCAGGCCCACCACATAGCAGGTGGTTACTACATGTGTGGTAAGGAAGATGTGCCTGCCCAAGCTCACACAATGCAGAGTACACATTAAGGATTTCCTCCAGGTCTGACACAAGCCATTGGCCCCAAGGCATTGGACTTGGTCCATTCAGAAAGAGAAGTGTGGAGAACCAGACCCGCCAGGGGAAATAGCAATCAGGCAAAAGAGGTGTGGCTGGCAGCGGCTCTCTCAATATCTTGCCCCAGTTACTTACCGTGTCCAGGCTGAGGGTTGAGGACAGTCTTGGTGCCAGATCCAGAAACAAGGAGCATGTTTCCACTGATGGCACAAGCAGAGAGGTCACCAACCTCCAGCCCCTCCGTCCCTGTTACCTGTCCTCATCTGTCAATCATTAAGTGCCTGCCTTAGTTCCTGCTAAGGATTAAGTCTCTGAAGTGGGACTAAATTAAAGGGTGTGTATGTATTTAAGGTCCTTTATATACATATTGCCAAATTTCCTTCCAGAAGGATTTTACCAAGCATGCGATGATAATACAATGCATGCATTTTTTATAATATAGTGGATCCATACATCCACCACACATAGTAGAAATATATGCTTTTTAAAAATTTCTGCCATTTTATGAATTAAAAGTATGTTTGTTATGATTTCTTTTTCTTTCTTTCTTTCTTTTTTAATGTACTGGGGTCTGAACCCAAAGGCACTTAACCACTGAGCCACATTCCCAACCAATTTTATTTTTTTATTTTGAGACAGGGTCACACTAAGTTGTAGAGGGCCTTGCTAAATGTTGTTATTTCTTTAATCACTTCTGAGTACGACCATTTTTAAATGTTTAACATCTACCTATATAAATATTTTGTAAAATCTCATGTGTTTTATAACCGTTTCCTCTGTTCCACTTCTGTTGGGGTAAACACATGCTTTAAAATACCATTGGTCTTTATTTTGCTTTAAAAAGTAATACATATTTATTACAAAATATGTACACATATAGAAGAGCATAAAAATAAAGATTGCTAGTATTTCCACAAGGCAGAAATGATCACTAATTGATTTTGCTTCCTGGTAGGTAACTGGTTTTTTCTTCTTTCATTGATTTTTAAGTAGTTTTTAAAACATGAAGGAAATTAATTCCTTATCTATAGTGTTTTTTATAAATCCTTGTCTGTTTGTTTTTGTGCTGATGGTGGTGGGTTCTTACATGAAATGCCAATACTATTCACAAAGGTAATTTTACCAATTTTCCTCTTTTCATATTTTACTCTAATTTTATGTTTAAATTTTTCTTCCCATCCTAATAGCTGTTACATTTTTAATGAATTTTTGAGATTCAGCTAATTCATTTAAAATTGGTTTTGCTATAGTATAAGATGTATGGATATGACTTGAATTTTTTTTCTAAATAGCCAGTAATTTTCAGTATCACTCATTGAATAATCTATTTTTTTTCCTTTGGTTGAGCTGCTGTTTCTATTATAAATTAAATGCTTGCATACACTAAGGAATATTTCTGGGCTCTCAATTCTTATCCATTGATCTTTTCATCATTTTTTGTCAATACCATATTGTTTAAGTGTTATGGCTCTAGAATGCTTTTTTATATGCATTGCTCTCTTCCTAACTTCTAAAAATATTTAACTATTCTTACTTTCTTTTTCAAATGAATCTCAAAATCATTTTGTTAGCAAATATGTATATAGATATGCAATTTTGAGTCTGCTTTTGAACTTTAAAATTTGTAAAGAGTAGATATGCATTCTGTTTGAGTCTACTCGAGGCCTCTATATTCCACTCTAAGGCAGGCTTCTGTAATTTGGCCCACTGCTTATTTTGGTAAATAAAGCTTTATTGGAACACAGTCACAATCATTCATACATACACTGTGTGTGACTGCTTTTGTGCTACAGGCTTGGAGTTAAGTAGCTCTGCCACAGATTCCATGGCTACAAATTACAATATTTAATAGCTTGTTCCCTAACATATAGAAGTTTGCTGATTCACATTCTGAGGCATCATTATGTTCTCTATTTCTTTATTTCATTTTAAAACGTTATCATTAATTACTGGGTCCCAGTTAAGATCTGTATGAGATCTTACCTTTCTCTCACATGTCTTATGACAGTGTTATAATTTGAGTGTGAGATGTTCCCCAAAGGCTCATGTGTGAGACAGTGTAAGAAGGCTTGGTGGTAAGATGATTAGGTTGTAAAAGCTTTAACCCAATCAGTGAACGAATACCCTGATAGGGATTAGCTGGGTGATAACTAAAGGCAGGTAGGGTCTGTCTGGGGAGGTAGGTCATTGGGGGTGTGTCTTTGGGGTCTATATTTTGTATCTGGCAAGTGGAGTCTCCCCCCAACCCCCTCCTTCCTGATCATCATGTGAGCCACTTCCCTCCACCACACTCTTCCACCATGATGTTCAGCCTCACCTTGAGCCTCAAGGAATAGAGCCAGCCTGCTATGCACTGAGACCTTGAAACAGTGAGCCCCCAAATAAACTTCTTCTCCTCTAAAATTGTTCTTATCAGGTCTCTTGGTCATAGCAGTAAAAAGATGACTAAAACAGACAGCATTTCCTGGGCCTTCAACTCTCTGTGGCTCCCAAGTGTGGGACTACTGTACCCATTTTATCCACTTAGGCATGGCTGCCTATGGCAGTGATCACAAGTGCTTCAGAATTTGTACCCAGTGCAGCTGAGCCATCAAGATGGCTTAGATCTGCAGGGTGAGGTGTGAGGCAGAAGGAGCAGGACTGGAGTCTGTGGCTCTGGGATGACTGAAAGATGAAGAAGGGCAGGGCGCATAGGGTGTTGGCTTTCATGGGTTTTCTCAATCTGAGGCCAAGCATGTTCCCAACTCTACGGAAGTCTTTCACGTGTCTTACAACAGCCTGTGAAGGATTGCATTAAAGCAGGGAAGATGGGGATTTGTGATTGCGGTTTACAGAACACATTATTTTCATCTGGAGACTTAGCTTCGTTCCTTTTCATGATCTGCACATTATTTGTCAAGAGTCTGAACCCATTAACATCCCTCCCCACATTCTTCTTTTTTCCTTTTTCAGTTCTTAGCTTCTTTTGTTTTTTAATTAGAAGTATGTAGAGATAAAGTTGAGGGGGAAACATTATCAAACCAACAGTAATCAATGTATATATACTTTGTTATCCAGGGGTAATGCCAAAACATGGATGACCACCTTGGGTTTCACCTGTTGCAGTTTCCCCCAGAAGAACTCATGCATTAAATGGGTATCTCGTGGAGGAATGACATCGGCTTCTGAGATGGTGGGAATAGGGGGGAACCATCCCAGTTCTTAGCTTCTTAAGAATATAGAGACTTCCTGTTTCTCGGTCTCAAGTGAGAGGCTTGGATGGAAACCCCACACAACAAGCGTAGTGGTCACTGACTTGGATACCTGGAGGGATAATGCTACTGTGACTCTTGAGGAGGGATTCGCCCTTTCGCTCACTCTCACACTTGGTCATGTGTGGGTGACAGATGCCATGCCAGGCACTGGGGCAGAGTGAGAATCATGAGAACCACACCCTTCACTCAGGAGCTGCCACTTAGTGAGGGACGCAGCACCGAGCCAGTGGCATGTGGAGGGTTAACACCGCAGCAGCGTCCCATGAGATTGTAGATCAGGGAAGGCCCTTAACGTCATCTGTGCTGAGCTCAAATATGATGAGCAAATAAACATCATAGGTTGATACATGCATGTGCAAGTGTGTTCAGAGCAGGAAAGTGGTGGAGACTTGGGACTCTTGCTTCAGAGCAGAATGCACACGCAGGTGGGTCCCTCTCCAGACCAGGTGCTCATGGCCAATCGGGATTTTTATTTAGATTTTGTTTTCTTAATTAACATGTAATCATTGCACATATGTACAGGGTAGGGTACCATATGATATTTTAATGTATGTATGCCATGAGCAGACCATGGAAATTAGGAATTCCAACTCCTTACAATTTCTTTGTAAAGACTTCAAACTTTTCTCTTCTAGTTCTGCGTAAACCACATAATAAGTTACTGAGGCTTACAGTCTCCCCAGTATGCTATGAGAAACCAGAACTTATTCCTTTTATTTGTGGTTTACTACCCATTCTCCTCCCTGCCCTACCTCTCCAGTCTCTAGTAATCACCGTTATACTTTAAGATTGACTTTTTTTTAAGAGAGAGGGACAGGGAGAGAGACAGAGAAAGAGAGAAACAACTTTATTTAGTTTTTCACATGGCCTTCATTGCTCCAACGCTTAGTTGTGTACATGGTGCTGGGGTTTGAACCCGGGTCCTCGTGCTTGCCAGGCAAACGCTGAAACTGCTGAGCCACCGCTCCAGCACCAAGATTGACTTTTTAAACTGCTATATATGCAAGAGAACATGAAGTGTTTGCTTGTCTGTGCTTGCCTTATTTCAGTGAACATAATGCCCTGTTGTTCCATCCATTTTGCCACAAACGGCAGGACTTCATTCTTTTTTTGCTGCTGAATAATATTCCATGGTGTGTGTGTGTGTGTGTGTGCGATTTTTCTCAGCCATTCATTCCTCTGTCAATGGACATCTAGGCTGACTCCATATGTTGGCCCATCAGCATCTGAAGAGTTGCTCAGGGCCTGGAGACCTCTGGTGATGATCAGAAGAGCTGAGCCCAGGTTCAATTGAAGATGACAGGCTTGCTTTGTAGCAGTTTCATGAGCTTTGGTGACTTTAGTAGGTCCAAAGGGGTCCAAGAGACAGAAGAGTTGGGATAAAATTTCCCAACAGCCCCACAGATTGGTAACCCAAATCAGATTTGGCTTGTCTTATTGAAAATGACAATTCTTACACACTTGTTTTATAGAATAAGATTTACATATACTATTTAACTCATTATACAAAATACAAGATACATAGAAAAATAGAAATAAAAAGGAGAGCGTTATTATATAGCCAATTCTCCACTCCAACAATGGTTTAATCTCTATGAACTTCTTGATTTTGCTGTTAGGACTTTGGTTTTAGCTTGATGTGTGTGCATGTGTGTATTACACTGTTCTACTCATACCGTAAACACAATTTTATACTTTACCTTTTTAACATAACATTATAACAGGAATTTTTCTCTGTTGTTTATAAAGACATCACAAAATAAATCATATGAAAAAAGATTTATAGATTTTATCACATAGTATTTAAAACAGTCAGGTGTCAAAATTGCTACTAAAAAGGAAATAACTAATAGGAGGTGAAATCTGTATCAAATAAGAGTAGTTAATATTTTTATTGTATAAAGTACATATAAACCTATGGAAAAGAAAAAGGAGTCAAAGGTATATGTAAATAACTCAGTACACAGGAAGAAGTAAGAGAAGGAATCCACTTGATCAACAAACAAAAAAATGTATTTATTCTTCCTGGATTTCAAAGGAATACAAATTAAGATGTTCACGTACCATTTACCTTTCATCTGGTTAGAAAAGACTTCTAAATGTTTCATGTCCATTTCTTAGAAACATAGAGTTAAGGCAAAAATACAGAAATATAATTGGTCCAAGGTTTTGAGGAAACTTGAATTATGTATTAAAAGTCTTAAAACTTGCTTTAGTTCAGTAATTCCTATTGTTTTCACCATAGGATGCAATCAGAGGTAACCACAAAGATTTATGCACAGGGATATTTATCATAGCATTATTTATAATGGTGAAAAATTGGAAATAACCTAATGTCCATCTGCCAGGGACTGGTTAAGTAGACTATTATGCAGTCATTAGAATTTAGAAAACTGTATAACAACATTGAAAAATGACTTATCCATTTCCACGAATTTCCACCCTTGCTTCTGCTAAAATGCAGAAGGGGGTTTGGACGTGATGTTTACTTATCCCATTCTCTATGAACAGGATAAGATGGGTTTTTAGCATCTTGGAATGCTCTGGGATTTGCAAACAGTAACTTTCGGGCACCCGTGAAAAGTGTGCATAGGTCCCCTAAGTACCAAGGCAGGAGCATGCACCAAGTAGAGGCACATGGTGTACCCCATCACCTGCAGTTCCTTTCTTCTGTTCTTGTTCACCTGACAGCTGGGCCATTCCTTCCCCATCCTCCGGATAGAAACTTAGATGCACCCCGTGGCTTTCTAAGTCCCTCTTGAGAATAAAAAATCTTACAATAACCTTAGCTCAGAGTAGTCTCGACTTAGTCATTGAAGCAAGCCAGTCCTATATCATCGTCAGTTTCCAGCTTATTCCACAAGCCTGACCTCTCTCATTCAGCAGCCCCCACCAGTCAAGAAGGGACCCTTCCCTGGGCAGGTGGACCACCTGGGACACCAGGGAAGCTTGGTGTCCAACCCACCTCCTTTCCCACTTCCAAGCCCCCAGCGCAGTCAGAGTGGAGGAAGGGGAGACTGAGGGCTCAGGGAAGGGTTCTCCTGGCTGGGGGATGGCTGTTTTGGAGCCTCCTCTCTGAAGAACTCTTCAACAAAGCAGGTGATTTGTTTACGCCCAGGTGGTCATACTCTTCCGAAACCTGGGGAGACTCCATTGAGTTTCCCTTGGGGTTGCTGTGATCCTCTCCTATGTGTCCCAGGGGACGCACTCCTGTTGATATAGGGAGCAGGCCTGCCCAGTGCTACTAAAACTCTCTCCCTTGCTGTGTGGCCAAATCAGTCAGGTGGGTTGATGTGGGTTTCCCAAGTGAGAGCAGCTATCAGCACCCGTGTACACCTGGCTGTAAGATCCGCAGCAACCTCCCCTCACAACCCTGTGGAAGGGTGTCTCCCCTGTCCTGGGGTGCGCGTGGGGGAGTGGTGCTGGACTCATATCCAGGTTTCCCCACAGAAACCCCTGTTATGGATTCTCTCCCCATCTCTACCCTCTGAACCCTTTTGAAATCCTCAATGTGGTTGAGGGATTCAGGAGTCATAACCAATTGGGACACACTCGTGAACTTCCTGCATGATAGAAAATACAGCACCTATAGTCTGATACTTCATCCAACTCTGAGAAGATAAAGACCCATTTTGACATCCTGAATCAGCCTCTCCGCATTCGTTCCCCTCATATCTAAAGCTTCTGCCACTGGAGACTTGCAATTCCCTTGTACGCTTTCCATCTATTCCTTTCCCTCCAGCCTGAAAACATGCCTGTCCCCTGCAGGGAGCTGCCCAAACACATCCCCCTCAACAGCCAGCAGCTACCGTGCTTTCTCAGAAGACTCCTCAATCGCAGAACACACTCCGCCAGGTAAGAGTCTCAACAAGTCACCATCACGACCCAACAGCACGCCATCCATAGTCTGGCACGAACAAGTGCCAGATCCTGCCATTTATACCTGGCTTTGACCTCCAGGTCAAGGTCACAAAGAGGAGAAGCGGACCCAGCTGGTAAGGAGAGTCCCATGGGCTAGGGAAAGGAGGATATCCATGAGCAGGTTGGAGAAGAGATTTTAGTGATCTGTGCCATTCTGGAAACGCGAAGGGGTCAAGACCCACCAGAGCAGAGACCACTTTCAGGGTTAATCCTGCGGCGGAAGTTCTGGAAGATTAACCAGACAAATGAAGTGTGGTGGTCAGAAAGAGGGACTTGGGCTCTGCTGAGAAAGTAGATCACACATGTGGAGATTAATGCTTCCTGACCACTGGGTCTATTCAGGGCCTTCCTGCGTCATATTTCTGTTCGCTCATTCATCTTGACCGCCCACCTTGGTGCAGATGAAAGCCAGGAGCTGGTCATGCAAAATTAGGAAATCTCCAAGAAACCCTTCAGGCCCTTCAGACACTGGTGGTGACTTTGAGCTAGTATATAAAGTTAAATAACTAGTTTAGCTGGTTAATGGACAGGAACTAGGGGGAAAAATCCTAGTGTTTGCTTTTCCTGACTCCCAGCTACAGAATTGGGTTAAAATTGTGCACCAGTGGAAAGTGTGTTCGCACACAGAGGATGGGAGAACAGTTCTTCCAGCCACGGTGAGCGGGAAAGGCCAGGCAGCAGAAGAGGAGGAAGTTCAGGAAGCCTCCGTTTGCACGTGGGAAGGTCTGGGACCTCTCTGTAGGAGGCGTTTAGGAAGCAGTCTGACCGGAAGGGGAGCCAGCGCATTCTCTTGAAGCTGAAAGTTCATAGCAAGTGTACCATTTTTACCTAAATTTTGCCTTTATTTGGGGTGGCTCAGGGGTGGGGTCAAAAGGAAGCTGATGAAGGTAAAGGCTAAAGCTATCTTTGTCTATCTTGGTAGTGAGGATTCAGAAAGTATCCAGTAAACCAGTAAGTGTGGACCATCCAGCTGGGCTGACTGTCTCCTGAGGACTTCGACAAATGGAAAAGCCACCTTCCTCTCCCTTTCACTTCAAGACTGGATGACAAGCTGATGGCAGCAGGACAGACGCTCAGGGTACCATCCTCCACTATGAAAGTGTCCCAACATGCACCGTGCAATCATTAATTACTCTTGACCTGGAAGGGAACTTCTGAGTCTCAGAACTGGCATGAGTTTCTTCCTCTGCCTTGGGCATCTGGGTGGTGGCAGGTTCTTAAGTGGCTGGTGACTACACCACGATCTAATGGCATACCCGGCCTCTGCTCCCTTTGCAGAGAATGGGCCTCCTCTTCTCACTTCACCAGGAGGAAGCACCCAGCTGGCTCAGCTCTTCCTGGATTATCTAGCCACTGTCAGCAAGGACTTGATGGTGGCCCAGGCTTCTTCCAATGTAGGGTCAGCCCAACCCCTACTTCCACTTCCTTTTCATCTGTTCAAGGCGTCCAGAGTGCAGAGAAAGATATCTCACCAATATCTGTATATTAAAAGTCTTTCATAAATGACAGAAATTCATTCTTTTTCATTGAGTGTCTGCACCATCTTCTGTACCCACCCGTCTGTCCGTCAGACGGTTAGGTTGGTTCCACATCTTGGCTACGGTGCGTAGTACTTTAATAAATATGGGACAGCAGATATTGCTTTGACATGAGGATTTCATTCCTTTTGGAGATTGCTGAATCATATAGTAGTTTTAATTTTGGGGGGAACCTCCATGCTGTTAATTTTTTGAACTCTCTTAGAGATCTGGAAAAGGCATATTTTGAACACAAGACTTTCTGAAGGACAGCCCACTGCTCTGGTCTGTCTCTGTGCCCTTGAGCTTGGACTTGGCACCCTTGCCCTGGTGTTTACCCTGTGCAGGTTGGCTCTCCTGGTCTTCCAGAAAGTCTTGTAAGATTTTTGCTCCACCCATAATTCCCACACATGGCTTTTAAAATTATGTCTAAATGTTCTGAGCTTGAAAATGGGATAATAAACGGGGATCATTTTTATTACATTTATCAAATGGGTATTTCTAATAAAATAGTGATTATTTTTTACATTTCATTACATAATACACAAATTTTCTTATTTCTCTTATTAACTTCAGTAGTTTGTTGATTCTGCCATGTTTT
>PVKS010021720.1:15702-34873 GCA_004027875.1 Aplodontia rufa | reverse complement strand
AATGCTAAATTCCAGGCAAGTCATAAGTTTTATGAAAATCTGTTTCACATTTATTTCATTTCTTCTTATATCCATAATATATGTAAATTTTCCCAAGTAGATTTAGAAATTCACCTTTTATGAAAAAGAGATCTTCAAAAAATAGTTCATATTTAATGAACCTGTCATTTTACTTTGAGTGTGTTGCTTGTTTTGGATGCCCTTCCTCCGATAACCTCAGAAATATATACCCCTTAGCCACCCAAAGCTGTACAAAGTGCAAAGAGACTGTCATTCACTGCATGCCTGCCTTGCTGTAGTTTCTAGGACTTGAGTAAAGAATTTAGAACAGTTTAATTAAATGTGTCATTATCTTGGGATAAAAAAGAAAAGACTTCTGAAGGCTAGTGTTAAAGAAATATATATTATCAGAAAGACAAAGGTCATGAGGGATTTTAGCACCCTCTGCCTATTTATTATGCCTCTCATCAATACAGCTTCAGTTTCTTAGGTAGAAACAAAATCTAGTGAGTCCATGATAGATGCTACTTCTATATCCACATGAAGAAGTGTTCTTTTAGAACCTGGGCTGTAATTAATGTTTAATAATAATTATTTCCCAAACTGTAGCTCTTCTAATAATATAATTAGCTGTTCTTCCACATCACCCTACTAAAGGCATGTGTTTCTATGCTTTTAGTAGTCTTTTGTCTTTACTTGAATTTCATTTTTCCCCTCTTCTGCAATCAAATCCCCTTCATCTTTCAAGACTCTACTGCAATCTGAACTTCATGCAAACTTGTACCTAACAGTTTTTTTTATTTACTTATAATCATCAACTCTTACTAATTATTGTTTTGATACAATTCAATTTCATTACAATTGTCTTGGAATTGTTCATTTTGAACACACTGGAATTTCTTCCCAGTCAGATCTTCAACTAATTTAAAGAATGGCTTTGTCTCTTACAGGACTTAAGTGACAAGTCAGGCTCCAAAATGCTTTACATAAAGTGCAAACTCCATAATTAGATGGTCCTAGTTAAATCCTGAATCCACGAGTCTCTAGATAGAGATATCTGCCTTGCTGGCTTTTTGTAAAGAATATAGATATATTTAACATTTAAACCATGATTCCCACATAGCATGGGGATTCTAAGTGTTAACTCTTCTCTTCTTAAATACTCATTTTTATACTATTTTACCTATAAGAAAGAACCACCTGGGTTCAATCCCTGTTACTCTCCCGGAAAAAAGGAACCGCTGCCATTGCACACAGAGGAAAATGAAGTATATGTTGTTAAAGAATCTACATAATGAAAGAACAACCCAAGAATTCTGGGAAGGAATTTGTGATAGCAGATATGTGTGTCTTAATTTCTGTAACAATTAAGAATGCAAAGAAGTTAGCTGGGCGTGGTCATGCATGGCTGTAATCTCAGTAGCTGGGGGGGCAGTGTGCGGAGGCAGGAGGATGTTAAATTCAAAGCCAGCCTCAGCAACTTAGTGAGACCCTATCAAAAAAAATAAAAATATCAAAATGATTGAGGATGTGGCTCAGTGATTAAGAGCCCCCAGGTTCAAAAACAAATTACAGGAGAAATTAATATGAAAGCAGAAATCAAACATAATGAGTGCATATATCAATACCATTCTTTGCTCAAAAAAAAAAAAGCTCATGGAGAAAGTCAAATTCATAGAAGTATATAAAATAGAAGAGCTCCTACCTTCCAATATAAACTCTATGCCTGTATTTTGCAAAGACATTGTATCAAATAACACCACTATAGAATGGAAGAAAAATGTCCCCTAACAGTGCATTAAAAACTGTTGAAATACATAAATTCAGAATAAATTATTATCTTACTTATGATGGAAAACTCTTAAATACAATGCTACAAATATATAACTCCATTTGGCAGAAAGATTTAGCCATTGTTTGTTCCTTAGAGAAAAATATAAAGATAAATAAGTCTGTTAAGTTCCAAGGCTTTCTAAAACAAACAAGTGTGAACGAGCATGTAAAAACATACTTGACACTTTTTTTCACTCTTTCCAATCTTCTATACGTCTTGCATCTCCAGCTTCTGCCTTAAACAATAAGAATATAAAATGAAACTATGGCCTTGAAACTCCTTATTTTCTGACTTGATCAAGGCAGAAAAATAAGCCTGACTTACCTGAAGTGTTTATACTAGTAAGCTTTAAGAATCACAGATCATTTTCCACATGTCCTTTGACATCATCATCTTACAATTGAAGTTTCGTTAATCATTCTTACTCAAACATTTACAAACATTTGAGCCTTCATATTAGTGCTGTCCAATATAACAGTCTACTAACTACTTAAATGTAGCTAGTGTTACTAAGTAACTAAAAGAACTAACTGTTGAACATCTCTGCTATGAAAATCCAAAATAGTCCAAAATCCAGAACTTTTTGAGCACTGGCATGTTTCTACAAATAAAAATTTCTATAACTGACCTTAGGTTGGAGTCATTATCAAAATGTAAACACAAGATACATAGCTTATTTAACATCCTTATGGGAAAATGGCCCTAAAGCCCCCTTTACCCATGACATATATTATCCACACATGCTCATGACCCCCACAAAACACCCACAAGAAGTGATAAAATGTCAGACCATACATATCAATGGCAGTGTCCCCACAATGCCCCACACGGGGCCAAGACCTAATCTCATTCAACTCAGTGTTTTTTGCTTATTCTCTGCTCCATGATGAAAAACAACGTTGTTGAGATTGTCAAAATAGGTAACAGTAATAATGAAAAGAGAAAACATTTATATTTATCCATAGTACATATAGGAAGTCATACTGTTATAGCAATTGTTATTCAATGTACTAGTAAAGTGTCTTACAAGAGTGTAGTGTTGGAATGATCACCTGAAGAAACAGAGATAAACTGTTGAAGTTCTAAGCTCATAGTGATAAATAGAAATCAATGAAAAATAGAAAAACAGTGCATAAAGCTAAAAATGAAGATCTCAATCATGCATTAAAAGAGTGAATTTGTTAGCATTGCAATAAAAACAGAATGCTGGGTTATATATCGATTATGAAATAAGCCAAGATGAAGAGAACGGAATAGTCAACAGGCTGGTTGCAGCAATTAAGGAAAAGATATAACATTAAATTTTTTAAATGTGTGGTTTTAAAGCATCTGCTGATCATGAGGCGGTTTAGAAATTAAGTGATGAGAAGAAAACCTGATAACATTGCAAGTCCACAAGAGCTGGTGAAACAAAATCATTTTAATGTTATTGTCCCAGAAAGACACTGGCTACAAGTGACAAGACTGCCACTACAGGAATTAAGAATGCCAAGACCTAAATAAAGGTGCTGAGATATGCTTGAACAATAGGCACACGTATGTGTAAGCTTCCCGTGATAGGCAAAAGCTCGCAGTTTGCTCTTTTAAAGGATTAATTATGTTAAAAATGAATTGGTTGATTTCAGATCAAACAGATTAGTGCTAAAGCTCTATGTATTTCATTCATTCCCCTCCTTTACTGCAAAGATGCTAGGATCACAAAGAGATACCAATAGCAGAAGGAATAGATGTAGAGTGAGCTGTTTGATCTTACGCAGGTTTTCATTCAGTGGGACCTAGGTCCAAAGTGCCTCTTCCACTAGCACATTGTCCATAAGCTTTAAAAGGATAGTGCCACACCATCCATTTACCTTGTCATAGTTGACCATAGCAGGGATCTGTGATAAAAGATACATTTTTTTGTTTCGTCTTTGCATCATTATTTGGAGCTTTACCATTGAATAATTCATTAGAAGAAGTAATCATTTTGTGGGTGGTTTGCTGGCCCTGTATTTGCTCATTTACTACATCTGGTATTCTTATTTGATTATTTTAAAGTCATCTGAAGGATATCAGTGCAATTTTCTAAGCCTATATTATCACTGACATTGTTGGTTCATATGGAGAATGGGACAATGGATTTAAAGAAGAGGACTGAATAGCTTTTATTTTTCCTTCTAAGTCTTTTTTCTTTCATTTTCTGGGTTTATTTGACTTTATTTTAATTTTTGATGATTTCTAGTTTATTAGTTGGCGACAAATGCATATGGATTTCAATCCCAGCTCTCTCAATTGTTAGATGTTCTAATTATGTTAAAATTGATTATTCCTTCTATTGTTATAGGTAATATAAAAAAGGGACACAATATTACAGTATTTCTATAATTGCTTTCAAATAAGTGGTAATACTACTGAAAGATCAGTGTATGTCATTCATTTCATAATTTTAATGCACAGTTTCCGAATTGATCTTCAAAATACCTTTACAAACTATTTTCTTCCTAATTGGGCAGAAGAAAGTAAGGATTAGTAATTGAGGTAAATTATTGAATGTGATATGTCTTTAAAACTATAATGGGGTGTGAATCTGGTTGTTTATGAGACAATTAGTTACTTCCAAATTTTTGAATTTATTTGTGTCTTTATTTAAACATAATACTTTATGTCAAAGTCTGTGCTAAAATCTATACACACATGTTGATTTGTAAGACTATTAACCTTAATAATAAAGAATAATATTTGCAGCAATGCAAAAAAAATGAATTGGTTGGTTTTGCATATATTTTATAGCAATCTCTTATCCTCCCTAAAGGAAGGCTGGACTGGATGGCAACTGCAATATTGTGTTATTTCTTGACAACTGTTCCCTTATCCTCCAGCTAAAATTCCTATGGAAATAATGTTTATGTCATGTACTTCCACCCAAATGTGATTTAATTCAGTCATATAACCAGGGTATCCTTAGATCAATGAAGAGTGAATATAAATGCTTTCTGGAACAGCTTGCTAGTAGCACTGAACAGGAGCATGGATATGGAATATTTTCAAAAGGAGTTTATCATGAAGGATGCTGTAAATGATATTCCCAGGCCTGCAACTATTACTTGAGTCACAGTTTGTGCCTACTGGTACTACCTTTAGACTGCTACTATGTTCAGCCACGATGATGAATATGGTGGTGACACTGAATAATTTCATATGTCAAGTGAGAAAAAAAATAATGTCTGGCCTGTTCACATAACCAAAAAAAAAAAAATGTGACTTCAGAGTCTGTTAGTCAGCTGGCACAAGTAGATATTGAAGAATATTTTAACATCGATAATGAGGCACCAGTTGTTCATAAATTGGCCAATGGTGAAATAGTTGAAATGGTTTCCAATAAGATAATCTTACTAACAGTGATGATGACAGTGAGATTGTTACCACGGCAGAAAATGTGTCTATAGTCAACATGCTGAACATGTGTGATGGAATTGTTGAAGGACTAGAGCAGCATGCATCAGATCAGAACAAGAAATTGTGCTATTTTATTAAAGTCAAAGAGATTTCTAAGACAAAAAATGTTGTTAATGAAGCAGATGACTCTGTAGGAAACATTTTAAAAAACCATTCAACAGAATGGCTTCTTATCTCTAGAGGACTCACCTCCTGGTCCTTCAAGTGTTTTGCCTGTTTGTTCTCACCTAAAACAAAATACAGCATACAGTAAGTAATATTTTGGTCAAAACACAGCATCCCAGGAGAAGACTGAAGGCTGCCATTCTTTATTGTTCAGCAGCTGATACAGGGGTGATGGTGGTGCTCCTGTGCTACTTTGTTGTCCTGTACACATTGTTTTCCACTGTTAATAGTGAATAAACATAAGACAATGATTGTTTATCTATAGCACATACCTTCAGAGGCAGGATGGATGGTGATGACCAATAACAGATTGTTCATATTGGGGGCCCAGAGATAATGACACCTTTACTTTCTGGTACTTCAATGTATACAAACTTTGTTTCATGTGCAAAACAATTGAAGACATTCTATAAAGTTATTGTGAAGCTGTGTATGATGAATAACCATATATTATGATACATAGGTGAATTTCATGTTTAAAATTCTATCAAATCGCAACTGCTCACTATACACACACACACATATGTTCTTTACTGTTCATATGCATATATATGTATATGTTCTAAAATCTGAATAAAAAATAATTGGAATCTAAAGCACTTCTAGTGTCATCTCAAGAAAGCTGAGTCTTAAAAACAATTCAACTTGTATTATTCAATTAATGTAAATTCAAAATATAATATTAGGTTTAATTATTAGAAAGCTTAGCATCTTTGAAATGATTTAGGTATATGAATCTGCATTACTAATTGCAAATTGCCTGAAATCTAAATATCAAATCAATTATTTCCAAAAAACATTTAGTATATGGAATAAGATGTACTTTAAGTTAACTATCTCATTAATTATGCTCATGTGGCTTATACATTATAATGATGATATTTTGGACACAGTAAATAAAATGTTAGTTATAAAAATATCACCCCTTTCTTTATGCTTTTTTAAATGTGCTTAGTAAAAAATCTAAAATCATTTTAAGTGATTTATATAGTATTGCTATTGTTAGTGTTACTCTACATATGATCCAATTTAACTACACATGGACTTTACAGATCTCTCCCTGTTGCCTTTCTTGGTATTTTAAAAACTTTCCCTAGAATTGAGTATTGCTTAGATTTTCAAAGAAAACCATTTTTTTCCAATAAAACTATGTCAGCATACCCCATTACTGAGTGAAACAGACCATATATTTAATCAAAGGGGACACATGAGGCATACATTTAGTTAATTTAAAGCCAGCTTGTTTTTAAGGATGGACTTTACTGTACAGATTCAATACTCTAAAAATTGAGTCTTGGTTGCTTCCTTCTACATCAGGTTTCTCTCCTGCAGAAGTCCACATGCCTTCCTTATGAGACACCTGCTGTCCTAAGAACCTTTACTCAGTATGCACTGCTTTAGATCGTGCTTAAGCAGTGACTTACAGATCAGAGAGTTGTAAACAAATATAAAAGATTGGGGTGTGGGTGTATGAACACCTGTTAAAATTTTGAATCTTCACATATTTTATTCTTTCACATTAGCAGAATTCATCCTGACCCTAAGTGTTTCCCTTCCAAGTAAAATGTAATGTATAAAATGGATAAAATGATTTAATTCTTCAGTACTGCAATGGAGAGTTTAAAAGTTAAATAATCCCCACCATGCACTGTCCCCATACGATATAAGAGGTCCTGAGATACTTTTTCAGAAATGAGAAAAGCACAAGATTGAAAATTTCTACAGCTAGATTCAGATCTTAAAAGGGGGTCAAGAGGCAGGATCCCAGTGGTTAAAGCACCTGTCTGGCATGCATGAGGACACAGGTTCAAACTCCAGCACCACATACAAAACTAATTGTTGGAGAAACAAAAAACAGATAAAAAATTGATTATTTCTTTTTCTTGCTCTCTTTGTCTTTCCCTCTATCTTTAAAAAGATAAAAATAGAAAACTATGTATTCAACCTCAGTTGTGGTCACAGTTATGTAAATTTAGGCTGCCACTTTATCCTAGACTGTTATTATCTATAAAACAGAAGTTGATTATAATTACCTGAGGGAGTTTTTATGAGTAAATAAAATACTCTTCCTATTTTTCTGACAATTTTTTCTACTTCAGTTTGTATTCCTTGTTCTAATCTGTTCTTCTATAACCATTTTTTAAAATTTTATACACTGTTCTATGTATAATTACAAGAGAAATTTGTCTAAAATGCAAACGTATCCCTTCCAGTAGTTCTTCCTATACTATACACAGAAAACACTTTAAGAATGATATTGCAACTAAGACAATCCATGAGCTATTTCCTACTTCCTTGTATTCCCATGGCTGCCTACTCTGCATTTTATGCCCTACTAACACTGAACAGAGCAAACATTCATGCCTCTGTGTTTTATCCCAAATCATTTTCTTTGCCTATAACATCCTTTAACTTTGCAGGTATGAGCAAAGTTACAACAAGATGATGTAAAATAAACTCTACCTTAGTCAGAAATCATTTGTTTGCAAACTAGCAGATCCAAAAACAAATCAAAAACTCATTCAAGTTGATAAGGGTGATTTATTTCTATTATGCAAGCAAATCTCACAAACCTAAGAGTCAAAACGTTTATACTTCATTAGGATGAACTTCATCAGAGCTTATTTCTCTCAGTTTTTTTCTTTTCTTTTGCCTGCTGACTGACATTTTTTCCCCTCATGTTCCTTTTTCTGATTACAAAAGGTCCGTTATGTTGTCAACAACTCTTAAGTCTACGATGCCTTATAGCACCAGAACCTATTAGATTTCCAGGTCTCTCTCAATTCCTATTCCAAGGATCCAAAAGGGTTAATATACTTAGGTTGGCTGGGCCACAGGACTCAGGCTTGGAATTTGGTGAGAAAAATAACAGAGTTCTATAAATATGGGATTTTGATTAAAAAAATTACTAGCGTATCTAGCATATTATGTCATTCCTACACAAGAATAATGGCTTAAAGCACTTGTTTTAAGACTCATTCTCCTCCTATCTTGTATCCCTAAAACCTTAGAAAATATACATAATCTACAATTCATGTTCATACTTGTAAGCAATTTTAATTATTGTGAAAGCATTACATTCAATAAATATCATTACAATAAAATACACTATCCAGAAATGGGAAGTAACCATTCTATACACATCCAATCCTCAAAACAGAAGAAACAGGAAATCAAAACATCCAGGCACATGAAATAGTATTCAAAGAGGTGAAATATTGTGCTTGGGTTCTCACATTTAGCAGTCTGACCACATCATTTCTGTGATTTCTTTGAGTAGTGGAATTATTTCATCAGTGAGGAATTAGACCTTGGATCTGCATCAGTACTTGTGTTCTATAGAGAGACATCCCTGATGAGGAAAAATGGAATAAAATGATATTGATAGCAAATGCTTATACAGTGCTTCCCAGAACTCTTTTAAGCACTTTTACATATATTAACTCCTTTAATCTTCACAGTAAGTCATTAGGACAGCTTCCATGACTGTTGCCTAAGATGGAAAGTGAATCAACTCACCGTGGATCACAGCCAAGAACTGGGAAATTATAATAAGTATCTAACAAACTCATAAGCCCAAAAGTTTTAACTGTGAAACTTATTAGGACATAAAAAGTTATGTCAATCAGTAGAAGTGTTATGAGTGTCCACAACCCAACCATGGAGGCAGAAAATCAGAGAACCTACAGAGATTAATTAGTATTGTGTCTTCTGAATTTTCTTTTTCCTAATGAGGGTTCTGTGGGCCCAAGGATTCACTGGTGAGAGTAAGGAGAACTTTACAGATAAATTCATAACTCTATGTTAGCTTCATGTCATTAAACATTCAAATCATAATTAGATTGCTTATATTCTGTGTTCACTTACCAAGTTTTAATTGCACTGTATATTCCTACACAGATTTCTCAGCCATAAGAGACTGTGATAGTAAGAGATTAAATTAAATGTATACTCTCTGAAACCCTATTCATAATTTAATATTAACAAATTTTCATTAATGTTATGCAATAGTGAAGTCAGTTGGTTAATGTGCTTCTCTCTCTTCCTGTACTATCAAATTTTACTTTGATATTTCAGGGACAGAGGCTGACCATGATTATTTATGAAAAGTACTTCACCAAGATCTCTGCTTAATTCTTTATGAGAAATGTCATGAGATGCTGTATAATAAACAATACCATTTCTTAGTCCTTTTCCTCTATAAAAGAAAAAAATATTGAGCAGTAAATTATGCCTTAAGAATCTTCCCTGCACTAGAATTTAATCTTTATTTCTAACTATAACTTTATATCCGTTACCAATGTCTCTTCTCTACCCTCCCCTTCCCCAGCCCTGTCTAGCCTGTCGTAACCATTATTCTGCTCTCTGTTTGTATGAAACTAACTTTGTTAGACTTCACATGAGTGAGATTATGTGACTCTTGTATTTCTGTGCCTAACTTAATATAATATCCTCTGAGTCTATCTATATTGTCTCAAAAGACAGTATTTCTTCCCTTTTTTAATGGCTGAAGGTATTCACTTGTGTCTATATACCACATTCTCCTTATCAGTTCTACCAACGATGAACACTTAAGTTGATTAACCTGGCTATTGGGAAGAGTGCAAGGTAAACAAGTATCAAAATATCACATCATGAGAAACATGGTCTATTATCATGTGATAAATCCAGATAAGGTGTAATGTTACACAACGTAATGCTTTTTTAGAGACATTGTGGGAAGGGAAAGAGAGGGACAAAGGTGGGTAATTGGGGGGGCACTCCTGGGGGTAATTCTAATATCCAGAATCTATACACATTTTATATTATTTTGTTAAAATTGTATATGGTTGTTCAATAATAAATTTATCAATAAAAATCACATAATATCAAATATATCTGTGCATTTTTATGTGTTAAAAATGAAATAAAAATTTAAAACATTCTCCATCATCCATTGTTCCTAAACAATTTTCCATTACATTCTAGTGGTCGGAGCCTTGATAGCTAACATCATGGCCATTGTCATAATGTCTTTTCTGCACTCCTGACATCAGCACTTATTTCTTGAGCACACAGATTGGAAATAAAACTCACTAAAAGGTTGATTGACTCCTTTTTCGTTTAATAACTCTCCATTTTTAGTAAAATAAATTTTAAAATCTTACATAATTAGTATCCAATTACTATTCCTGACAAAACTTATGGCTCTCAGACAACAGCTTGAATCTCAGAAACTACATTTATTTTTGTAGAATGGAATGTCTTTGTTTTTTTCTCAGTTAAGTAAACTAAGAAAATGTGGGGAAAAATAAGGGGATTAAGCATTTTCTATGATTCTGCCACTCAAGTAAAAAATGTTTAATTTTTTGAATGATACTGAATTTTTTTACTTTATCTATGTTTTATATAATTTTTTTTGGAATTCTATCCTCAGACTCTACCCATTTTACCCTGAATTGAGAATTTTTATTCATTTCTAAAATTGCTTTACATATTCAGTATATTAAAATTTTTCTATTTTGTGACATTATTTTTCCAGTTTGACATTCTCTTTTTAATGTTTATGTTATTTTTCTTGCAGTAAAGACATACACAATTTTATATACTAGCATAGCATCTGGATATAAAATTCCTGACTTTAAAACCTGCATTCTACATTTATTAACTGAATATATATCTTTAATATATTCAGTATTCTCAACAATGATGTAGGTGATTATGGAAAAATTAAATGAGCTAATCTACACTGAGGCTTTCAAAAAATGCTGGGTGCAATGTAATGTCAGGTGATGTCCTTGTTACTATGCTGATGATTACAATGATGGTAATTAAAGACAATGGTGATAGTGCTGGTGACCAGAATGGTGACAATATTGATGGATTAAATAAAGATATTGAAATAGAATACTAATTTCACCTTAATAAAATATCCTTCAAGTTACTAGGAATTTTTTCCTTCAACGTGACATTTTTAACTACTGGGGAAGACTTTTACATGTCACCAGATATGCCTAAAATAATTTCTTCATAGAGTTGATTTCAAGCAATAGTAATTAAAAGAATATTTATTGAAGTTATATGCACCAGTGAGTACTCTAAATACCTTGTACACGTTAGGTGATTCGGTCCTGCAAAACAACCCAAAAAGGTAAATAAAATCATTGTCCTAGTTTTAGAGATTAAGACATTAAGGATAAAGATCTTTAAGTGACAGCCAAACTTACATGGCTAGCCAGTGGATTACCCAATGGTCTAAGCCATTAGCCACCATGGTATGGTCCTTTGGTGGTAGGTATTAAGTATTTAAGAAATGCTGAGCTGATGTTCTATTTTATTTCAGCACTTGACTCTATTGGCATAGATGACTATTAAGAATATGGACATATGCATTAATATGTACTGTTTAATATGTTACCATGAATCAGGCATCAAATAAATTCCTTTAATACTTTCAAGCTGTACCTTTTAAAGTAGATAAATCAGCATTCAATACTACAAAATGTTTTTTTCTTCTCTCAAATGAGTATAGTTCTAAAATTTCTAAATAAAAAAATACCATAGCTATTTGAGAGATCTGTTAATTACATAAATGCATCAATCATCCAAATACAGAGAACGCAATCTAACTTTTTGATTTTGTTTTTTATTCCTCCATCTAAAAGGAATAGTGCACCCTGTTAGTGATGAGTTTTTCCTATAAACTTAATGTCTGTGATTCCCTCTGACAGATATTGAAAAGATGAGTTCTACAAATGACAGTGCAAAGGAAGATTTTCCTGCCTAAAGGGTCTGCAAATACATACTTGTTCTCTCAATGTATCTAAATACTTCTTTCCTCAACGAATCTAAATAACTTCTCAGTATGGATAAAAAGAAAGAATTTTACACTGTTGGTGAGGTTGTAAATGAATACAACCATTAATGAAATTAGTATGGGTTTCCTCAAAAGGCTAGGAATGAAATCACTATATGTCCTACTATTGCAATACATGCACACCCACATGTATAGCAGCACAATTCACAATAGCAAAACTACAGAACCAGGAAAGGTGTCTGTCAGTGAATGAATGGATAAAGAAAATGGATATACATACACAATGGAGTTTTATTCGGCTATAAAGAAGAATGAAATTATGTCATTGCAGGAAAATTGATGGAACATTAGAATGTTATGTTAAGTGAAATAAGCGAAACTCAGAAGGGCAAGGATTGCCTGTCTTCTCTCATATGTGAAAGTTAGGAAAAATAAAAATGGAGGGCATTTCAGGAAATTTAAAAGGGGAGTGGTTGAGTAGAGGAAAGAGAGCAGGGTAATGAAGGACAGTAGGGAAAGAGAAATAATGGGAATGATATCGGCCAGATTATAGTGTTACATTTTGTGGATATACTAACACGTAACAACAAATCCCATCATTATGTAAGATTATAGTGCATCAATTGAAATATGGCAAAAAATAATTAGCTCCTCATTCTGCCATGAAAACTTTCATCACTATGGTTAACTTTAGACTATTTCCCGGCAAAAACCTATAACATTAGTCCCCTGATGTATTTTACCACAAATTCATATAAAGTTCTACATTTCCTTAGCAACGTGGGTTTCAATCATTTAATCAATAATTACCAAGCTGTTATTGAGTACTTATTCTCCAAATGTAAATTCTTTGTTTTCTCAATTACTTTTTTGGTTTCTTCAGGGAAAGTCTTACACAAATAAACCTATTTCTGAGAACAGGTTAGGGAAGAAAAATATGCTTGTGAGACACACAATGACACTAATATTCCTTAAATGAAGACACCATCAGGTTCACTACAGCAATATCAATAAGTCTGAGGCTTCTTCGAAAGCTAGACGTTCCCATCCTACTTGTCGACTCAGCTCTTCCTTTCCTTTAGTCAATGCCACATAGTCCATTTCCCAGCCCATATTTTCCCAGCATCTTGGATCCCCTTGCTTTTCCTTCTCTATTGTGGTCAATATTCATCATTGCTTTGGGAGATGTCATTGTGGAAGCTCTCCACACATAAAACTGTGATGTGATACTACACACAGATCTTTCAAAAGACAATTTAGCCATGGAGGGTGTGGCAGAGAATAAGGGAAAGGATTCAGGTTAGAATATTTCTCTTTTTCCAGGCATGGGCCCGGTATCATTTTGTCTTCCCTAGTAATAGAGGAAAAATAAAGAAATAAAACAACCGTATTCCCCTGCTCTGGCATGCACAGTGCTTTTTGCCTCCACCCAGATTTTGTAAGGATCTTGTCAGTTATTGGCAGCTCCCAGGGGACCTTTATCCTCATTCTTCATTTTCACAATAGTCTTTCCACTAATTCTCAGCCATGGTTGTTGCTCCATTAATACTATACTGCATTAATTCATTAATAATGTACTTGAAAACTATGGATAAAATTAACTGATTTCTAGTTTCTTTAAATGAGTAACAAATATGATTTTTTTTCTAGCAGTGTCTTCTTGTCTTCTAAAGCTGAGGGAATGTATAACCTGTGCAAAGCCCTGTCTTAAAATTCTCTATGGATTTCTAAAGTAATATTTATTGGAGACTAAAACAAAGTAACCCCCCACTGAGTTATCTGGTTTAGTATTAGATTCACATGAACACCTTTAGTGAAATAATTTCTACATTCACTTGAGATGAACGGGAAGCAAATTCTTGAGCTTACATTAAATTTCTTTGCTTTCTCTTAGAAGTGTACCTAACTTCAATGCAATCTATATATGTTACACTTAAGATTCTGACTGTTTCCTGCTGAAAGTTTTCTGTACCGTGCCCAGCTGTGTAAACCTAATCCATTCTGAGCATTCTTTACTTCCGGTTCCTTTATGACATCACCATTCCAGAGAGTGAAGTGTGCATTTTCCCACTGCCGACTACACAGCACAAACAGAGGTTTCGTCGAATTGGACTGAGACCACAATGAAAGCTAAGGAAGTGGAGACAATATGGAATGCTTAAAATCATATAGTTACATTACAATGAACATGAGTTCTTCCTCATTGGAAGAGTGTGAACTCTTTTATCTTGCTAAAGTTTAGTAAAATGAAGAGAAATAAGACAGCGTATGCTAGCAGAACTATTAATCATAAAGTGATGAAAGGAAGAGCAGAAAAAAACTAATCAAATAAGCAAGCAAAGCTAAGCATATTGAACTTTCTATGGGAAAGGAAAACACCATCTCAAAAATGTCATGGTATATACTATAGCCATATAAATAAAAAATGTTCTTAATAGGTATAAGAATTATGTCACTGTTTTTGGTTTTTTTAAGGAACAATATAGGACCCAAAATAAAGGCAAGGGATCAAGGGACAAGAGGAGGAGATAGAATGATGTGGGGGGAATATTGAACAAATTGTATTGCTGAATTGAGTGCATCTAGGAATATGTGACAACTAATCCCAACATTATGTAAAACTATAATGCACTAATTAAAAATGAAGAAAAAAAGCTCTTAGTTTGTAGTGTCTCAAAAATGAAACTTACGGAAGATATTAACAGGCAGAACAACATCATTTCAAGGGCCCAGTGCAAAAACTGTTTTGTAAGAGTTTAAAAAAAATGGTAAGAATTTCAAAATTGGGACAATTGGAACACATGGAGCTATACAAGTCGCATGCTTCTTAAGCCAGTCTGTTAAAAAGGCTTTAGGGTCTGAGATTGGAAATGTGAAGGTAGTTTGTGAAAGTAGGCAACTGATTCCCAACATTTGGCACAATTTATGCCATAATCCCTTTGGGCTTGAGGATCTAGTCAAATGAGAATCTTGAAGAAAGCGCTGATTTATTTGTTAGCATTGAAAAGTAAAGTATTTGCACATGGTTCACTGCCTTAACTTTTTGGACAAATTTGCCTGAATCAAGTGCCTGGGTTACTTGCTCAATTTTCAGTATTATTTACCATAAAAGCTCGAATGTATGCCTGGTCATCAAAATGCTAACCCAGGAATGAAATACGTTTGTCTTAGTACTCAGGTATGTCAATCTCTTCTTCATTCAAAACTACACATGGAAATTACACCCATTCCCAGAACTGTTTAACCCATGACACACATGTTGAGTTTGACTTTGAATTGTTTATCGCAGGAAAAAGAAATCACATTATTTTTAGTTCTCAAATCCATTTCTTTCATTTTGTTCTACCTTAAGCTGCTAATGACATACCATTATTAGGTAGGATCATAATAAATATAACTCTTACTACTGTTTTATGTAGTAAACATAAAACTTTCACTGTCCTTTTCCTTTTTTTAAATAAAGAGAAGGACAGTGAAAGAGAGAGAGAGAGACAGACAGAGCATCAAATTTTATTGAGTTTTGCACATGGTTTTCATTGCTCTGACACTTGTTGTGTATGCAGGTGCTGGGGTTTGAACTCCTGTACTTGTGCATGCAGGGCAAGCGCCGTAACTGCCAAGCCACAGCTTCAGCCCCATAGATAGAGTTTCTAACGGTAGTTTTACCAATATCAAAAGTGTCAGATTTTCTTTTTTGATCAGTTGAAACTTGGTGGGAAACCATCGGTGCTGTGTAAGTTAAGGCCCTTGAAATCATACATCTGAGGGATGCAATATAGTCAAAGTCTATAACAAAGATGATGATCAGAATTTACATACTACTTCTAAGTCAAAATCCAAGAATGCCATCATTAAAAAAAGAAATGAATGTACCTGGACTTATAGTATGGAAAATGTCTCCTGGAAAATCCTGCCTCCTAGTATTCACAACACTGAGTAATCTCCCCTTGAGTAATTGGTTTGTAATCAATAGAATACATCAACCCTGAAGGGATGTCACTCCCTGATTAGATTACAAGACATTGTAAATTTCCTTTTGCTAACAGATTCATTTCATTGCTGGCTTTGATGAAGCATGCTGCCATGTTGTGAGCTAATAAATGTATATTGTTTTATGTCTCTAGGTTTGTGGTAATTTGTAACAAGCCAATGATAACCAATATAATCAAACATCTTCAACTAAAAGAGATCATGGACTGAGGTGTGGTGCTCTTAGGCAAAAATGTATTTCTTACAAGATCAAAGTGAGATCTTCAGGGATGTAAAAACAAATTTTTTCCCCTAGTATATTTTACCTCCAAAATATCTGATTATATATAAATTGGATCTGTTTGGAACTATGATTAACCATTAGAATCTACAACTAGAATTTTTCATGCAAAGGATTCTTTGATCTTAATTATACTCTGTGATTTTAACAATACTCTGAGACATTACATGTAGGAATACCCTTGATTTTCAAATGAATTATAAAATATTAAAAGGAGAGGCTTGGGGAACAGCAAAAACAGTCCAAACTTCCCCTTTTGGTTCAAGTTTAAAAAAAAAAAGGAACAGCAAACTTCAAATTAATATTTTTCTTTTAATTTAAATTTTTTAAATTATTTTTATTTCCTAACAAGACAAATTGATGCACTTCAAACCAATTTCACCCCCATGATATCAAAGCTGTTTTTTCCTAAGCAGTCTCTTACTAATAGGCAGTGAAGAACTGGGAATTTTCTGTTAGCAGAAAGGAAGAGAAGATGAGTGAGAGCAGAAGGTCAGGGAGGATGTGGAACAGGAGAAATGCAGTCAGGAGATAAAGGCACTGAGGCTCAGACTATGGCAGGGAAGATATGAAGGAGAAACAAAGTGCCTCAAATTGTGAATTGGCTATGAACATTTTATAAATAAATTCTTGGTTTGAACTTATTTTGAAAATTTCCTTATTCTAATAAAAATATAGAATATTAGAGATTTTGAAATTTGGAAATTTTAATCCATTTTCTTTCCAATAGTTCCTTAAATGAACAATTCTGTGCATATCAATGTTCCCCCAATAGCTACTAAAGTTCTAAATTATGGTATTAGTAAAGGTAAGAACATGAATTTTAGTATAAAAAATTTAAGGCCTAAGAGTCTGGCCCAATTTGAGCCCAGAGAAAACTGAGATGAAACTACAAGTAAGGCAATTGTTCCTTGACTATAGCCCTGTGTCAGGGCCCTTAAGCTGACATCTATTTCCAGGTTCATTTCCCACTTAAGGGAAAGTTGAAGAGATCTCTGCATGAAGAAGCCTACGTAGATGAAACGAGACAGACTGGAGTAAGTTCTCATAAAGTGAAAAGGTGAGCAAAGTTAAATTTCTTGCCAGTCTAATGAGAATTTCCAACCTATCAGATTCACCTTTTATTTTATTATTATTACTATTATTATTATTATTTTGTAGTGAGGATGAATGGAATCTAGAGGAACTACCTCCAAGCAACCTCTCTAGCCCTTTCATTTTTTTAGCGTTTCACTAAATTGCTATTACTAGCCTCTAACTTCCATCCTCCTGCCTTAGCCTCCTAAGTGAGTGGGATTAAAGGCATGAGCTGGAGTGACCAGCAGTTTCACTCTTTTTGTTATAAAATTTGTTTTATTTATTTATTTTTTTAAAGAAAGAAGGACAGTGTGTGTGTGTGTGTGTGTGAGAGAGAGAGAGAGAGAGAATCAATTTTTATTGAGTTTTCCACATGGCTTTCGTTGCTCTGACACTTAGTTGTGTATGTGGGTGCTGGAGTTTGAACCCGTGTACTTGCGCATGCCAGGCAAGCGCCGTAACCGCCAAGCCACTGCTCCAGCCCCCAAATTTCTTTTAAATACTTACAACAAAAGTTAACAGGAAATAAACAGCAGTGTCATCAGTGGAAAGGCAAATTTCTACCAAAGATAAGAATTTTCAAATAGGCTGATAATCTAAGAATTGATAAAAAATTGTGCCTCATTCCTAGGAGACAAAATAAGTTTATCATTTAGGAGTATGAGGCAATATTAGCACTAAGGCCAAATTCAGACTCTCTCTTATATTTGAACAGATATTCTAAGGCAAAAGACTCCAAAACATGGACTTATGAACTCTTCTAAATCAAGGGTCTTGAACTTCAACAAGATAGTTTTAACAGGACACTGCTGTGACCTTGAGGTTTAGGGTTGTCAAGCATCAACTCACCAAAATATCACCAGAAAAGACTTTTTGACAGGCGAAGTTAAACTTATCAGACCTTGACATCTTAGTAGATCTCAGAAAGGAAGAGTAATTTATAGTACTTTTAGACTCTGGGCTGGATGAATTTAAAGCAGGTTTTACATGTTGAGGAACTAGCTGGAATAGGACAGATTGTATGGCATAATAAGTTTTTGGTGGTGGAAAGAGGAGGAACGTGAAGAATCTTGATGAACAAGACATTCCTTATAATTAGCCCTTGCATTTGGTTCATACTCCCTGAAAGTGCATGGTAGAGGTCTTTTGCTTAGAGGACATTTTTTTTTTTAACAACCTTACAAGATTTTAACAAAATAATATAAAATGTGTATATATTCTGGATATTGCATTTATCCCCAGGAGTGCCCCCCCCAATTACCCTCCTTTATCCCTCCCTTCCCCTTCCCACTCTAACTCTAAAAAAAAGTATTAGATTGTAAAGCATTACATCTTATCTGGATTTAACTCACGCTACTAGACCAACTTTCTCATTGTCCAGGGTCTAGTCCCCAACTCCACAGATGAGTGGAGACATTCGACCCTTAGATCTCTGGGTTAAGCTGATTTTACTCATCATGATCTCTTCCATAGCCATCCATTTACCTTCGAAGGCTGCAATATCATTGTTTCTAATTGCTGTGTAATATTCCATGGTATAAATGTACCACAGTTTTTGGATCCATTCTTCCAGTGAGGGACATCGGGGTTGTTT
>PVKS010021720.1:0-15602 GCA_004027875.1 Aplodontia rufa | reverse complement strand
ATTGTTTATTTTCTTTATCTTTGCCATTCTGACTGGTGTAAGGTGATATCTTAATGTGGTTTTATTTGCATTTCTCTGATTACTAGTGATTTAGAGCACTTTCTCATGTATTCATTGGCTTGATCAATGTTAGAGGACATATTGACATTCACAAGCATGTCCAGTTTAGAAACTGAACACTTCTAATAAATGTCAATGGAGCATACTTTTCTCATCTTTTCTCTGTACATATTATCATCTTCCTTTAAAGGCAGCATTCACAATTTAGGACCCCTTTCTTGCCATGCTTCTGAGTCAATTTGTTTGATTTATGCCTTCATTCAGAAAATATATTTTTTTGGTCGCTGCTTTAATGGCATTGCATGTTGCTTATTTATTGAGAACAAACAGTTCGCACATACTAAGATCCAAAGAATCCTTCTTAACAGCTTCATCAAATATGGTGAAGATAAAAGGAGTAATTTCTGGAATTGATGGGATTATTTTTCACTTTCTTAGCTACCTGACTACTTTACCTTATTTGCATAAGTGATAAATGATTTGTAAAGGAGAATTAGAGCAGTTGTGAAATTTTCTTGCTTTGGAATACGACAATGAAATAAACCTGCTGCTGTGGTTATGTGGCACCTTTATATTTAAAATATCATATTCAGTGAAACATAAATCATATAGATGTACCCTTGTTACACATAGAATTATTAAAATAGTATGATTTTCAAATAAACCTATATATTTAAATATACACTTAAAGTCATGATTAATCCAGCTGTTTTTCTAATGTAAGTTCAAACATGAGAAGCATGGTAGGTAGTGAACAGGACACCAATTTTTCTGGGATTATTTGCAAGAATAAAATAGAAATGTATGTTGATTTAGATATTTTCTTCTCCGAATATTTAAGCCCTTGAATATTGAGTGGGGAATTTGCTTTCTCTTTTCATGCTTCATTTACACATCAGCCTCTGTGAGTGGCTCCATCTAAGAGATAGCAGAATGCATAAAATGAGCTGTATTCCAGAAGAAAACCATCAATCACAGCATGGCTTGAAAAATAGTTTCAAAATATCATTGAAAAAAGAATGCAAAAAGAAGGGAACTACTCAAAATTTTGCAATTTTACAAACATGATTTGGGGTTCTGCATTTCTACTAAAGATGAAGTGAATCTTTCATTTTTGACCTCTTAGTTGGTCTCCCTGAATAAAAATTGTTTCATATCACAGTCAAACTAACATAGCCACTCACATATTGAAGTTTATTTTATCTTTGGAAAAACCTATGATGTATTAAAAAATGGAATGATGTTGTATTTCTGAAGAAAGAGAATGATATATAGTGGTTCCTCTTCTCTGTGGTTTCAATTTCCATAGTTCCAGTAACCCACCGTCAACCATGGTCTAAAATTATTAAATGGAAATTCAAAACAGAAGCAATTCCAAAGTTCTAAATTGTGCACTGTTTTGAGTAGTACTATGAAATCTTGCACCTGTGCACTCTGTCACACCTGGAACCTGACTCATTCCTTTGCGCAGTGTTGCTTATCCACTAAGGTAAGTGCTACTCGTCCGTAGTCACTGAGTAGCCGTCTAGGTTGCAAGACTTAGAGTATCACTGCACTTGTATTGAGTGGATCTATTTGTTTTACTCAATTTTTCATCATTACTACTAGAAGACTTTATAAGAACAATTTAAAGGAGGCAAAGATTTTTTTGGCTCACAGTTTCAGAGGTTTAGTTCATAGATGGCTTACTCCATAAGTCCAGACTAAAGGTGAGGCATAGCATCATAGCTGAAAGGCTGTGGAAAAGGAAAGAAGCTCAATTCATTACAGCCAGGAAGCAGACACAGCTCCACTCACCAGGGACAAAATATAAACCCCAAAGGAACACCAGCAGTGATCTAGCTCCTCAAGCCACATCCCATCTACCTACAGTCACTACCCCAGTTAATCCATATGAGAGGATTAACCCACAGATAAGATTATACCTCCCATAATCTAATCATTTCACCTGTGCATCTTATGTGCTGTCTCACACATGGGAGTCTGGAGGACACCTCACAGCTAATCTATTATCCCGTTGGTAGCACCACGGCATTGCCTCTCAATACCTATGCCGGCCTCTCACTTCCCACTATGGAGGCACTGCATTATTTCACATCATCACAAGAGGGAAAGACATGAGTGCAGCACAGAGACAATTTGAGAATGAGACTGCATTCATATAAATCTTCTTACACTAAATTCTTATATATGCTAAGAATATATATTTAATAATATATTAGTTTTTCTTGGTAACTTATAACTGCCCAATTTATAGTTTAATTTATAAT
The DNA here is from genome assembly GCA_004027875.1 of Aplodontia rufa. Lineage (NCBI taxonomy): Eukaryota > Metazoa > Chordata > Mammalia > Rodentia > Aplodontiidae > Aplodontia > Aplodontia rufa. The sequence goes on along the minus strand of PVKS010021720.1, from coordinate 13,272 downwards.
AGGTATGTAGGTAAAAGGAAAACACAATATGGATGGTTTAGTCATATCCATAATTCCAGACATCCATAGAAAATCTTATAATTTACCTCCTGTTGATTATGAAGGACAACTATATTTGAATGGGAGAAGGAAAGAGTAAGACAAATAAAATCATTGAATAATTGAATTAATGGCTTATGAAAATGATTTTCTCACCTTCTTCACTAAGGGAAAGTTAAAGAGTAAAATCATCAACTTTATGGGAAATGCAGTCTTTCTCCAAATTTCGTAATGGGGATTGAAGCCACACTAGAACATTTATGGAGTTGTAAAGGTATTGAAAGAAAAACTTGGAGAATAAATATGTAGAAATAATTCCATGCAGTTTTCTAGTTTTCATTATCTCTGTAAAATTCATGACAAATACATGCTGTTAATATGGTTTAAATTGTTAGTCAAGCCTTAACTCAAATTCTAAACTAAGGCTTTGAGCATATGACCAAGGAAACTGTGAAGAAATCTGTGGAATCCACAAATAGAATCCTAGGTCTCCTTTCTCCATGCCTCACTCTTCTCACATGTATTTAGTAAAAGAAGAGGCAAAAAAACAGAGGGAAAGAGAGAGAGAGAGAGAGAGAGAGATAACATGAGAACAAGAATTAAAAAATAATCTCTAACCTCCTGGGTGGACCGCACCGAAGGAAGTGGGTCCAAAGACACTATCTCTTTTGTCCAAAATTTAATCTCTTTGACATTCACAAAGCAAAGGTCCTTGTAATGGTGGCCATTTATAATATCCTTAAAATTAATCAATTCGTAGGGGTAAAAAGCACTGAACTCTTTCTAGCCAAAGGAGAGTAATAACTTCATCCCATGTCAGAGACTGATTTATGGCCTTGTAGAACTGTGGTCATGATCTAAGAAGAATTTTCTTATGGTTGCATATATTTAAAGGTGTTTTTTTTCTGTTAGCTTTTTTTTTTTTTAATTAGAAGTACATAGAGATACATTTGAGGGGGAAACATTATCAAAACAGTAGCAATCAATGGATATAAAGTTTGTTATACAGGGTCATGCCAAAGCATAGATAAACCACGTTGGGTTTCACCTGTTGCAGTTTCCCCCAGAAGAACTGATGCGTTAAATGGGTAGCTTGTGGATGAATGACATAGGCTTCTAGGATGGTTCCCCCATCTTCCCATTCTCCAGACTCCTATGGGTTCTTCATATACCCTCCACCCTCCCCATCCCCCTCCCTACACCTCCAAGTATCCTAGAGGGCTATCCCCCTATTACTCTAGAAGTCATTCAATTTGAGGTTTTGTTAGGTTAGCCGTCTGCCCTACTGCTTCCCCATAAATTATAGCATCAACAGGTTAGAGAAACCATTCGGCCCTTGAGTCTCTGAGCTTGGGAGACTTCACTAAGCATAATTCTGTCCATCTCCATCCATTTGATTTCAAAAGCCATATGGAATATTTAAAGGTCTTTTATTTCAGTTGCCTGCTTCTCAAGATTTTTGAACTCTCAAATACTGTTTGTCTTCCTAAAGAAAGAAGATAGTGTGCATACATGATTATCAACTTTTGTTAGTTCAGGAGCACTAACAATAGCGTGTTTTAGCAGTTCTTTTATTTGAACAGTAACATCTTATGAACTACTGTCCTGACAATGCCTAGTTAGGCTCATGCAAAAGAAGCACTAATGTGAATGAAAGTTGCTTTGCATATTTTTGTTTAGCTGGCATTCTGAGGCTAGAATGAGTATGAAACTTTTAATGAAAGTATCATTCACTTCTGCTTCGCATTCTTTTATGCTCATGCAATTTTCTAAAAAATGCAACCCCAAACATGCTGTTCTAAATGAGCCTTCTAAACAGAGATGCTATGATTTTCTATAAGTAGTCTGTGAAAGCAGCATCAATCATGTACCATTCCTTTAGACACACCAGATATCAGTGCTATATTACACATGATTAATAAGTCAAATACTAATTCCTGGAAGAAGGACTTGAACCACCTCCGGGGCGGGGGGTACCAGAGCATGCTAGCTACTGGTAAACTACCTCATACCCAAAATGACAGAGCATGGAGACTCAGAACAATATTTAAATAAATGCAAAGGAAATGTTCTGGAGTATAAGGTCTGTCAATATGTAAATTTGCTAATTAGATCAATGAAAACTGAACTAGCTCCTTCTGTTACAAGGAGACTAAAACACAGAGCTAAACTGTCAATATGCAAATATACCAATTACAGCCTCAAGGGCAGTAATAGATACACTATTTGGGAGGGTGGAATAGTAAGAAGGAAAGAAGGATTTTATTTACTGATTTTTTGTTATAAGTGTATGTTTTATTCAGGATGTTTTATCCTTCATAATCAGTAGAGCCTGTGGTGCTTAAAGAACTGGAACTAACAGATCTAAAAGTCATATATGTGTAGCTTCTCTTCCAGTATTCCTTCCCAAATAATTTCAGGACCAATCCAAAGCTATTCATCTCCCAGTGTGTTTAGAGGATCTGGTGTCAGTTCCGCACGTTTGAACATGGGATGAGATTTGGAAGCTTCACCTGTCTTTCGGTTCCCCGTATGTAATCCTCAGAATCAGCCACTAACTCCCGTGGAGCATCATGAGAAGAAGTATTGCTGCCTGCCTCAATCACCATGGCAATGGAAAGAGAGAAAATGCATCACTAAGTAACCAGAAACCAAACAAAAATGATATTTGTAAGTTAGCATTCCTTTTATCAGAAGAGCCTGTGGAAGAAAAATAGCCTCTAAAGACCACAAGAGGATTATACTTCTTACCTACTATATTGTTTCACAAGTATTTTTTCTTTGATGCCTTAAAATATTTATTTCTTTTATTCCTTCATCCATGAAGGAAGTTGAAATTTCCCACAATTTATTCATTTTATTTTGTTATTGGAGCCTCTCAAAAATACGTATAAAGTCATTGCCTCCATTTTATTTGTCAACATTAATTATAATTTTAGACAAATTATCAACAACAAATAAATGCACTGAGATAATTAAGCAAAACCAATACAAATTGAAATAAAATAACAGGCTCCAACATGATAATTTATCAGGTAGACAGTTGTTACTCAGCATGTAGGTTCAGAGGACCACCTGTAAGAGACAACAGCCCATTGGCAGTTTGAAGACTAAGGTACCTAACTGCAGTTGGTCCAGGAAGAAGGATTTTTCCATGGATGGATCAAAGAAAAGATGTACATCAGACTATCATATCATAAAAGAGGAGAATAAAAAGAGTCACCTACCACATGGATTTACTAACTGGCTTCTCCCAAAGAAGTGTGTATCAAATGTACCTATTTCTTTTGTAAACATAAAATCTCCATTTTATTCTGTGCATATGACTGATTCAATGAATTATTTCACCAGTTCCTTTGGCATCTAAATAAAATGAATTATATAATGTGTAGATCACTCTAAAGCAAAATTCCATACCTTCAATTCTCTTTGAAGAGAAGAATTGGAAGATACAATTACTGATCACCCTCCTTCTAATGCCAGGTGATAAATTTTGATGATATTGATACTTACAATAAGGATAAGAGATCCATTAAAGGAAACTTGAAAAGGATTAATTGACATAAGTATTAGATTATTCATAGCAGAGTGTGGGGCCTATATACTTTAGTGGATGAAATACAAATGTATTGGGTGATATCCATTTGGATGTATTTTCTATACACCCACAATTACAAATGATGTCTCTAAGAAAACTCCTAAATATAAAAGATAAAATTATACTCTACTTCAGAAATTTAGCTCCTGAAACTGTAGTATAGCATGCCATCTGAACCTATGTGTTAATATACTAAGATGTATTTAGCTGAAACACAGCTTTCAATCTGCTTCTATTCTGGGTAAAATTCAAAGATATATTTATTTTCTAGCCTTCTGTACCCCCTTCCCATCAAGAACACCCCTTATAATGGTTGCTATTTCAATGTGTCATTCTAACTTGCTAAGTGGATGCCAGTTTTTTTGTTTCTTTGAAGTCAAATTCCTTTTTAATAGGGTGAAAACTGTCCTGCAAATTGATGGTGACTTTGAAATGTTCGACTGTGAAAGACCATTGAATGACAGGCTTAGGCTGGATACTTTTGCTTCTGCACAGGGAAGAAAGTTGCTTAATGAAGTCTCCAAATATTCATTAACACTTCTTCAACAGTTGTAATATGCTATTATAGGTGTATATGAATACATTCATCTCTCTCTTATAAGCCAGCATTTCAGTGATTGATTAGATCCTGTCAGTGTGAGTCCAGCATCAAGATGCCTATCCAGGTATTAAGGCCATTTAGACTGTATCAGACTACACAAGCATGGAATATACAGATAGGAGCTATAAAAGAATGAGTGACAAGGAAGAGCCTAGAGAAAGAGCTCTATAAGATGAGCACTACATAGATTTACGCAAAGCAGAAAGAAAGTGTTGCATATGCTTTTTATTATGCCATAGAAATAAATCAGCTTGCAACTTTTTATAAACACTCATCCTGGCAAATTTACTAAAATAGCACTACAATACCATGGCATGGTATCAATGCTGTATATTGAACATTTGGTGTTCTAGTCATTAGCTTGTATATACACCATAGAAATTCAAATCAGTAAATTGTTTACTTGCTTTACAGGTATTTTGAACAGTTATCCATGTATCATGGAGCCTATTGATAATTAAGACACCAAATTACTAATATATCTTCATTTACCAGGAAGTACACAAATGCCAGGATAAAGGATATACAGATCCTTTATACTGGATTTGTGCATGTGTGTAAACATGTGTACATGTATGTATACATGCAATGCAAAATAATATATCACAGCATAAAGATTTTGAAAATTGTTTCAGCAGCTATACAATCTGTTGCTAAAGCACTAATAGGTCTTTCTTTGGTGGAAATGTACTATAATTGGTGCTGAACAAAATAGTCATGGACCTTGCATTGCATTGCTATGGAACACTTGGATGTAGCGAGCAAGGGCGAGGAACTGAATTTTCAATTAAATTTAATTTTAGTTCATTTAAATTCCAACAGCCACATATGCTCAGTGGCTACTAGGAGAACACAGGAAGTAGAGAATGCTTTGAAACAGCAGAGAATGTTTGATTTGAGGCTTGATGAATGAGTGTGGGGCTCTCTAAGCACATGATAGCTTGTTAGGGTTCAGATGTACTCCAGAAAGAGATAACAAGATTATTTACTTTACATTTCTTATTTAGTTGTATTTAAGAAAAATCATTAGCGACAATAACAGCAAATGTTTGTTAAATTTTCATAAGGTATTAATTTTCTTTTTAGAAATACCCTAAGAGGGCTGGAGCGGTGGCTCGGCGGTTAAGGCGTTTGACGGTCATGCGCAAGTACACGGGATCAAACCCCAGCACCCATGTACACAACTAAGTGTTGGAGCAACGAAAGCCATGTGAAAAACTCAATAAAAATTGATTCTCTCTGTCTGTCTGTCTCTTTCTCTCTCTCTCACTCTGTCCTTCTCTCTTGAACAAAAAGAAAAAGAAAAAGAATACCCTAAGAAATAAATCCTAATATTGTCAGGTGTTGTGGCACATGCCTGTAGTCCCAGTGGCTTGAACATTTGGTGTTCAGCCTGAGGCAGGGGGATTGCAAGTTCAAAGTCATCCTCAGCAACTTAGGCCCTAAAAATTTAGTGAGACCCTGACTCAAAATAAAAAGAATTGAGCACGTTACTTAGTGTTTAAGTGCCCCTGGTTTCAATCCATGATCCCAAAAAGAAAAAAAAAAAAAAAAAAGGAAAGAAAGTAAAATATCTTCTTTACAAATGAGAAAATTGAAGCCCCAAACAGAAAGTGGTTAAACAAAGCACAACCAACAGCAGAGCAAGAACTTACACTTAAGGCGTCTGACTCTATGCCCACATGCTATCCGTCGTCAGCCACGTGCATGCTCATGAAGGGACTCTACCATCCCCTATTTGGAAAGGGGAAATTCAATTAATCCCCTCAAGAAATGCAAATTGCTTGTATCCTAATTTCAATTCTTTGAACGACAAAATCAAACAAAACACAAACTTACCCCTCAAGCCTTCAGAGTCATATCAAGGTAAGATTAGGTGAATTGCAGAGGGAAATTTAGAGGCATTTGGGTGGGGGACTGTGAAGTACTAGAGAAAGTAACCATGAGAGAAACTGCAGCAGCTTTCTGTGCAGTGCATTTGGAAAGCAGAAACTCCTCAGAAAAGGGGTGATTTGAGAAAAAGGTGAAGATGAATAAGTTTTGAAAAAAGGGATTTAGAAGTTGCAGGGAAAAGAAATGGACTCTTCTAAATGGACATCAGGATTTGTCAATAGGAGGAGTACGGAATGCAAGACCAGGAGAAAAACTTGGGGGTAGATGATGACAGGATGCTATACTCAGGATGGAAACATCCAAATTTTAAGCAGATGATAATAAGAAACTCATGTTTCAAAACTTCAGAAGTACTCTTAAAAAGAATGTAAAGTTTTTGCTTCACGGTACAGTATACAGTAAAAATACCATAACCTATGAGCACATAGTACCCTATTGTGGCTTGGCCCAATCCTGATTCCTCTCTATGCCTTTGGTGGCAGGGAAGCCATAGTCCTAATTTTCTACCTGTACTTATTCCCCCAAATAATGAGAAGACTATGTGGCCTCATGTCTCAGGGAGTCAAACTCTCAAAGAAGACTTTGAATCCCCAAGGCAATTAATTATCAAGTTAATTAAGGATCGTAAATACAGGGAGACGTGCATTTATGCTAATATTAGAAATTATAAATACACAAAGATAACTGATTTATATTAATGTTGAATATTTATCCTTAGTAGCCTCAGTGCTGACCTGAAAGTACAGCATTATGCATTGTCTTACTGTATAAGAAAGGACAGTCTCAAAGTCGTGCTATCAAGTTACTACATGGCAATGTGATGGGAAGGAGCACATCATACTGGGAATCAAAGACAATTTCTCTTGAGGTAGAAACTCACTTATTCATTATGACAATTTTAGAAGGTAATGTATGGGTATAATCTGATATTAAATTGGGTCAATAACTCCGGATTAATATGCCTTTGCAATGGTTTTAAATAGGAAATGGACTAATAAACATGTTTATGCTAATCTGGAAACAGTGGCATACACCTGTGATCCCAGCAACTTGGGAAGCTGAAGAGGAGGATTGATTGCAAGTTAGAAGCCAGACTCAGTAACTTAGTGAGACCCTGTTTCAAAATTAAAACTAAAAAGGGCTGGTAGAGGGGCTGGAGCAGTGGCTTGGTGATTTACAGTGCTTGCCCAGCATGCGTGAGTATATGGGTTCAAACCCCAGCACCTCAATGAAAATTGATTCTGTCTGTCTGTCTCTCTCTCTTTAGTTCTCTCTCTCTCTCTTTCTCTCTGTCATTCTTTCTTAAAAGGAGGGAGGCTGGGAGATGTAGATCAGTGATTAAAAACTCCCTGGGTTCAATCTTCAATACTGAAAAAATAGAAAGTGTTTTAATCCATGAAATTCTATTGTAATTTTTAACTAAAGACTGATTGTGATATGAAAACATCCTCATTGGACTAATGAATTATTATACCTCAACTGATCCTAAATATATTCGTAGCAATATACTCTATAAGTTTAAAACTAAAATTGTGCCTGCCTATGAGAAATGAACCATTTAGCCAAGAACAAAAGTCCAAATATGTAAAAAAAAATGGAAATTTATAAATTCAAACATAACTTTTGGTAATTTCAGGAGAGAGATTAGCAATCTTTTGTGATGAAGGGGTGTTATGGTTTAGATTTGAGGTATCCCCCAAAAGTTTATGTAAAAGAAGTCAAGAATTTTCAGAGGTAAATGAGCAGGTTATGAGAGACTTAACCTAATCACTGAATTAATGCACTGGATTAATTAATTGGGTGGAAACTATAGTCTAGCGGGTGTGGCTAGAGGAGGTAGGTCACTGGAAGTGTGCCTTTGAGGTTCATGTTTTGTTTTTATTTTGTGCGAAAAATGCTCTCTGCTTCCTATTGCCAAGCCCTGAGCTGCTTTGCTCTGCCGGACCCTTCTACCTTGATGTTCTGCCTCACTTCAGACCCAAAGGTAAAGAATCAGTCAACCATAGACTGATCCTCTGAAACCGTGAGCCCTAAATTAACTTTTCTCCCTCTAATTGCTGTTGTCATATCTTTTGATCACAGCAGTGGGAAAGCTGAGTAAAACAGAGACTTTCAGCTTTGAATTATGGGGATGTGTTATAGAGTGCACTGCACCCTTGATTAATTTCCCTTTGCATCCTATGGCACAAATTACATAACTATTAATATTTGGGGCAAAATTTAAGGCTCCATCTATTACTGAACAAGGCCTACCACACCTTACACAGCATGGTACATGAGAGTTTATTCATGAAGCAGCTGAGTGGGAGCAGATAGGACACTCACATCTCCTTTGTACGCCTAAGGATCTTCTGCTCCACAATAATATCAATGTTTACTAAATGTTTTAGTTGGTTTTTTCGATGTTATGACCCAAAGATCTGTCAAGAACAATTTTAAGAGGGAAAGTTTATTTGGGTGGTTCAGTTTCAGAGATCACAGTCCATGGAAGGCCAGCTGCATTCCTTTGTGATGGAAGTGAGGCTGAACATCATGGCAGAACACATGCCTCCAAGGAGCACAGATAGAAACTCCAGACTGGATGTAAAATATATATCTCAGAGACATGTCCCCAATACCCACCTCCTCCAGCCATACTCTATCCACTCAAAGCCACCAGAAACCAGTTAATCCACATCAGGGTATCAGCACATTGACTGGGTTCAGTCTCTCATAGTCCAACAATTCCACCTCTGCTTTCACACTGTCGCATGTGGCCTGTAGGGGGTCACATATTCAAACCACAACACTAAAGAGCTGAAATCTGTATTTAAGATAACTTATTAAATTCTTCTCCATGAATGTGATTACAACTGATTTAAACAAGAATAGAAAATATGGATCATGTTAGTCATGGTTAGAAAACTAGTGAGCATTCACAACTGTAAAATTGGTGCTGAGCACATATACCAAAGCACATCAGATTTCTAATTATCTCATACAATGTTAGAAAGCATACATAAAACAGTAACACAAAATATGTCCAGTATGTGTCCTGTGAACTTCCTGGGGTCTCTAAAAACCCAAAAGTTAGCTCTAGACCAGAAACAGTTACTTTTGAAACTTGTCAAACATATCAAATATTTATCATTGTGAAATAAAACGGTGGCATCAAAACAAACCAAAAAAGTTTTTAAAGGCAAAAGGCACAATGAATAAAACTTTTTTTTTTCGAGGCCAGGAACCCAAAAAGTGAAGAAAAACCTCTCAATTTTCTAGTAAGAACAGATCAATGTTCTAAGAAAACTGTCGTCTAAACACAGAGGATCCAACTAGATTAGCACCAATGTACCTTTGATATCAATGTGCAGGCTCCAGAAAAACCTGTAATTTCTTTTGCCAACTTTATCAAACATCATCTCTCCCACCAAATACACTCCTTTCCAAAGCCCTTTGTAACTTCTCAGATATTTTACAATGTGCCCAGATCCTTAGTTTTCTTTACATTTTCCCCCACAATACACCCTAATATACTACAACTTCTGTTATGAAACATGCTTGCTTCTCCTCACAGTAAAGGTCTGAATTTCTCATAGAAGTTTTGAGGCATTAAACAAAGCCAGTTGTTATGTCAAATCATTCTTTGTCACAGCCTGTGGATATCAAGTAATCACCTAGGCAAGAGTTCTGTTATAGTTTGGAAGAAAGGCGTCCCCTGAAAGTTCAATATGTCAGACAATACAAAGGTTGAGGTGAAATAGTTAGGTTATAAGAACCTTAGCCTGATCAATAAGTTAATCCCATGATGAGGAAGAACTGGCAACTGAAGGCAGGTTGGGTGTGGCTGGAGAAGGTGGGTCACTGAGTTGTGTCTTAGGGTATATATTGTGTATGGGGCATAGAATCTCTCTCTCTGCTTCCTGGCAATGTCCTGAGTTGCTTCCCTCCACCACACTCTTCTGCCTTTTTGTTCTGCCTAATCTTGAGCCCCCATGAACAGAGCTGGCCACCAATGGACTAAGGCTTCTGAAACTGTGAGCCCCTAAATAAACTCTTCCTCCTTAAAATTGTTCTTTTTGGGTCTTTTAGTCTCAGTAGCAAAAAAAGTTGACTAAAACAAGCTCCATAAAATAAAACATGTGAACAATGCATGGGGATTTTGTAGATCAGAAAATAACTGCTTTGATTACTAAACATATTAAATAAGTCCTATTTAAAATCATTTGGGTTTGTGCTATTTAAAAGCACTTTGCATTTATGAGTACTCACTTCTTTGCCAAATCAGTTCAGTACCATACAGGCATGCTATAATTGGAAATGAGCATATGAATGTATACTAATTTTTGAAATTTCTGTGTTTCTCTGCCTGCCTTTGTATAGTTAGGCTTCTGATGGGAGTTGAGTATTCCCAGTTGTATTAATTACCCCGATTATCCCTCTCTTCTTAAGCCCCATCTCCTCTGCCCCCACCTTCATAGTTATAATTCCCCTACCTTATGTGAAATTTCAACTATGGTGAGTTTATTACTTAATCTTAGCTAACTTTCATCCTGTCTTAGGATTAACTCTAGCTTCCATATATGAAATAAAACATTGGGCCTATAAGTTTCGGAGTTTGAAATATTTCACTCAGCATGATTTTTTCCATTTCCATCATTTGGCTGCAAACTCCATGATATCATTGTTTCTAATAGGAGAGTAGAGCTCCATTGTATGTATGTATATACATATACATATATATGTATATGTATATACATATGTGTATATATATATATACATATATATATACCACAGTTTTTAAAATCCATTCATCCATCAAGGGGCATCAGGGCTGGTTCCATAGTTTAGCTATTGTAAATTGCGCTGCTGTAACACTGTAACATTGATGTAGCTGTGTCTCTGTGGTATGCCAATTCTAGGTCTTTTGGGAAAATACCCAGGAATGGGATAGCTGAGTAGTAAGGTGGTTCCATCCCTAGTTTTTTGATGAGTCTACACACTGTTCTCCAAAGTAGCTGTTCAAGTTTCCAGTCCTACTAACAGTGTGTAAGTGTCCCTTTGTCCCTACAACTTCTCTAGCATCTGTTATTGTTCATATTCTTCATTTTTGCCATTCTGACTGGAGTGAGGTAGAATCTCAATGAAGTTTTGACTTGCATTTCTCTGACTGCTAGTGATGTAGAACAATGTATCATATATTTATTGGCTTTTTGTACTTCCTCTGATGAGATGTTTCTGTTTAGTTCCATATCCCATTTAAATCCAGGTCAAACAAGAGTGAAGTAGCTTTTTGGACAACTCCCCTACCAAAGCCATTTTTAGGAATTCTTGGTGTAATTCATATCCAGGATTCATTTTCATGCCATTTTGCTCCTGATTCCAAGGAATAATGAGGCTCTCTAGTGTATAAAAGATGCCCAGTTTTGCAGAATGTAATAAAGATTGAATTAAAATTTCCCATTTTTTCAGAAATGAGACATGGTCATTCAGGGTTATATGTTTACATTAATTATACTGCAGCTAAAATTAGTTCTCAGGAACAAACAAACAAACAAACAAAAAAGAGAACATCTATAAACAGAGATTCCCTAATGCTTTCCTAATATTGAGGGCCCCCAAGCCCAAGAAACTTATAATGGAGACTGAACCAATGCTGCCTTTCAGAAGTCAGATAGTGTGTGCCCTCAAACTGAGACATTAACAATAAAAGTCAAATGAGAGAGAGAAAGAATAGGAATCTGTTCAATTGTACCAAAGTTACTCACTAAATAAGATGTCTTCCAAATCTAGAAATTATTTACTGCAAAAGTTATATTCCATTGACCAGAGGCACTGATCTACGGAAAGTCCAGGAGATGGTACCTGGAACAAACATTCCTGATATAAACATTCCTGGGACAAACTCACCCACCAGCACTTGATAAAAACAAAGAGCTCAGCAGCTATGGGCAAAAGGACCATCTGGATTTCGTCCTAGCTGCTCGTCAAATTGTTATCAAACTAAGCTCAATTTGCCCACTGCACAGTCTGACAATCACTGAATCAACAAATTTTGCAAAAGAAAGAATTTTTTTGTATGACAACCAAGCATTAAAGAAACAAAAGAACCACAACTCAAATTTGGCTCTCAGGATGATAGGACTTAGGGATGGATAGTCAGTCATTGAGTGCAGTGGAGGGAAAGGTTAACTAAGAGTAGGTTAACTAAGAGCAGGTGAGAGTATAATTAAGTTCACTCTGTTTCATATGTAGACCCATTAATCCAGGCATGATTTATTGAAGAATATTCTAATTAATAATCTAGTGAGATTGAGTATGGTTTTCACTGTTTATTTTATATTTATTGTTATGTAAGATATTTTGATTAAATAGCATCATCATATTACCAATGTTTAGATAATGACAACTTTTGGGCATGTGTGATGCTGAAGATCAACCCCAGAGCCTCCTGCATGGTAGATGGGCACTCTATACTTCATTCCACTGACAGCACATAGACTACTTTTACACTTACACTTGGTCACAACAAACACAATGCAGAGGTTTCTCTTTTGTCAATCAGTTTCATATTTAGTTCTTCCACTGTGATTTTGTTTGATTCTGTTTTCTCTTTATTTTCTATTTCAAATTACTTTTTATAGGGAAACTCAATTGTTGGATGACATTTCGAAGGTATCAAGGGTCTATTTACTTTAACTCCTCATCTTTCTCAAAGATTGGTAAAAATAGTTCCTCACTGAGAACCTAGAAGGAGCTCATTTCAGGTGAGGAATTTCTCCTTCCACTAATGGAGCTAGGAAATATCTCAGTGTTCTTGATTTTTTTTGAAGCAGAAGTTAGTACTCTTCCAGAAATGGAAGATATTGTAACATTAGCATTTCTGTTATGTCTCAAGTAGGTTTTTGTATTAGTCTGTGTTGGTATAATGAAATTCCATAAACTGGATTGTTTATGAACAGAAACTTGTTTCTCACAGTTCTGGAGGCAATAGAGTCTAATTAAAAGGCATTAGCAGATTTGATGTCTCATAGGACATGTTTCCTGACTCACAGAAAACATAATTTCCTCACATGGTGGAAGAGGTAAGGCAGTTTTATGGAGCCTTTGTATAAGAGTCAGTCTCATAACCTAATCACCTCCTATTTTATTCAGATTTTCATTG